>JAMKCH010000706.1:0-65801 GCA_023653785.1 Ophioderma brevispina
TCTTCCGTCGCACAAATGCGTACCACAAAGAGAATACATTCTGCAATCAGGGGTGAGAGAGAACGCGAGACAATTATCGTCGCAATTAGCCGCCAAAAATAATTGGTAGGTGAATCAATTATCTAACAATACAGAACAAATATAATCAGGAGAATGATTGATTTCATAATACAAGCGGAATACGCTCTCAGAATTGCGCCCTGCACTAAACATCGGTTACAAGGTCATCGTCGACGTCAATGTCCGTCGCCCGTCAGGTCAGTGGCGACGCAACACCTACACACAAAGTCCATGCAGAGTATTTCCTAACTAAATAATTATTTCGCAAGATAAATTACACAAAAGAGAAGCAGCAGAAAAAGGTAGGGAGAGACCCGTAGGCGTTAGGCAATACAATTGCTTCCTCATTCAAATTGTATAATAATATTGTGTATTTTAAAGATCGGACATATCCACGTAAACATAGTGTATAGTGTCCATTCAGGACAGTAATGACTGAAAAATCCGATTTTATCCTTATTAGGGGGTTGCTTTTTTAAACTTTATCCTTGCAGGTATGTTAGGGATTACCTAACTACTTACAAAAATGGCAAAAAATCTGATGTGTGAGGATTTTTTGCGATTTTCTGATTTACCAGATCACTGATAGTGCCTTTAAATAAAAAACTTAACCAATCATATCATCATTTAATGATCCTGAGGTACCAACTTCTCTCAGTGGGTCACCAGTTCGAAGATGGCGCCAAATCAGTGCATTACACGATAGGAGCACAAATCCCCTTTTAATACCTTGTATGTGTATAAAGATTGATGTTAATATAAATGTCTTATTTATTGATATTTATAACTACGTTAGATGAAAGAGAGCTGAGAGTATTTGTTGAGCTTGCATGAATTGCGCTGGTGAACAGACATGGAAGTAGACGAGTCACTTGCTCCATAGAGCAGCAACAGGGTATGCGTCATTTCTTCTTTTGACCTGAAGGAGACGGCTGGCTACAAGGACCTGCTGAAAGTCTCCCAGAAAGTATGGAAAGCACTGCGAAGGATAGGGACTTGCCAAAACAACTGGTAAATGGTTATACATGTACTAATAAAAGAAAAATATTGTACGTGGATGAGTGGAATAACACACTAGTCCATGCTCAGTATCTTGATTTGATTTTGAATATATGGACTATAGTCCAGGGTTAACCGAGATAATCCTACAAGAAGATGTTTTTCATGGGTTCATTTTGGGCGGGAGCCAGGGCTAAAGCTTCAAGGTGGTGACTGATCAACAAAATTCCCCCACTTCATCAAAATTGAGAATGTGGCATCAGGAAGTTCATATTTTTGTCTATTAAACAGTGTGAAATGTTAGGATCAGGAAATGTTCGTTTGAGTTTCACTGAACAAAAACATCTCCAATGTGGCCAACTCCTGGGGAAGCAATTTACTGCACATTTTGCTTCTTGTCCAAAACGGCTGGACTTGATTAATTCAAAATTTATAATCAGATGTGTTGGTGATGTTTCCATGTGAGGGGAAATTAGCTATGAAAAGTTCAGACCCCTTTTTTTTTTTCTCAGGTCGCCCACTTTAACATCCTGGTTTTAAACGGGGGTCCCCTATGACGGGACAGGGTGCTGTCATGGTTGGGTTGCCTAATTCCAAATGAACTCTGTTGAAGAAAGGAATCTTGGTTTTAATCAATGCAGGAACTGCTGAGGAACCCAATTAAATTCCCCCAAGTTATTGGGTTCCTGTGAGGCTAAAAGAGACCCCAGAGGGCAACCAATCTACCACTACAAACCCCACTCCCCCTTAAATTAGATTTAAAAACAATGCATCTCATACACGGATCTGTGCTATTAATACTAATAAGCGAAATCGGAATTTACATATTTAGGTGCATTGTGGGAAGGTTTTGCCACTTTTACGACTCCGACTTTGACAAATCAAGATATGGTTTTTAATAATTATGCTTTTGTAACTATTCCAGAATAAAGCCAATGAAAAAATCATGCACGTAAATTGTTTTGGATAGGGTAAAACATGTTTTCTATTTGTAAAACAAATAATAGGACTTAGTCTATTTTTTGAAATATGAAGACAATGCTTCCTGAAATATGGATGGGGGTCAAAGGCAGGAGTCCTAAAAATATTACCGGAAGTTACATGCCGATTTGGCTATTATCCATTGCTGTCATGGAGGGGAGCATGGTAAATCATTTGGCATAAGAATTTTTACCTCTGCTGAGTCAATAATATCTGCTCTATAGTAGGTTAATTTGCTTTATTTCATTTTATTTAACAGATTGATACCGAAGGAGCTACAGGTTACGTCAAGTGAGGGAATCTCAAGGTGATGTGGAGGACATCATCCCTCATTCAGCAGAAGAAGCCATCATAAGTGGGGTTGTCTACTCATGGGGAGATTGAAGCCAGAAAAGGGATCACAAATGCATATCTGGTCAAAATATATATTGACTACTATGAATACTACTTTTGTCACTACCCATTGCATCTTCAGATCAAGTTACACAGCAATTTACAAATTTAGCCACAAACAGGATCATAATCCTATATGGGATTACAAGATGGCAAATTGTGCTTAGAAAGCACAGATATAGCACACGGTGGCATCCTAGGAGATTCCCCTGTTTTGACCCCTGAATGACTTTGTATTCTAAAATCTGTAGCACCTGTATGCGATGGGATCTGGGCAAATACTGGTCAAATGGCAACGGTAGTACCCCAAAACTTAGGCAAAAGGAGCAACAGGAGGATTGATTGTAGGATGTAGTGACCCCTGTATGCTCTTGAACCCAATCTAGAACAATCCGTACAAGACTTGGGTCAGGATTCTTCTGATGTCTGGTTAAGATCAAGCCAACCGTGTAACATTAGCAGCATTTTGAAAATTTCGAGCGGTTGAGAGACTCCCCCTTTGACCCATTTTTGACCCAGCATATCTGTATATAATATACCTTACATCAAATGGAACAGGAAGCTGCAAACCAAAGTCATCAAAGTGAGGTCAGTTTTTATCCCAATGACTTGGAAAAACGTGGGGATTTTGCGATAGCGAGTATGTCCGTGTATGTATTCACAGTTTGGTTAGGTTTTAGTTTTTCACGCCTTGTTAGAAAAGTTTCAGTCTGATTAAACCAGACTTGGGGGTTAAGGTCCAGTAGGAGTTCTCCAATGACGTAAATTAAACCCAGACCCGAAGATTCTCCAGAAACGGAGTAACCAAAATCGAGGTGCCCAAGTATTATAATGAGCAATACGCACTTCATTAACATAGTTTTTGCGGCACCACCATATTTGGTTTAAGTATCGTGTATTTGGAAAGTTCTTATCCAGATTTATGAAGACACGCGAGTATTTAAGTTCGTCACACTTAGTGAGTGAAAACAACAACAACAACACTGATGCCACATGCATCTCACGGACTCAAATATCTCTTTCATAAGCAAAATTAACAGGGGTCATCGGGAGACTTTTGTGCAATTAGGGATGCAGGACTCTTTTTAGAAGCATAGTTCTTCAATCGATTGTTTTCGCATACTTATTTGCAGAAAAATCGGCCATCAGACATGGAACACTGGGGAAATGCACCTGGTAACAATCGCGTGACGCACAGATTTTTATATGCGTGTGCTGCGCCTCAACAGTGACGGCACGCGCGTGTTACGCAGCAACAACCACGGCGCGCTTGTGTGTGAGAGAAAAACGGTGAGTGGGTTGCGGCATCCATAATCACACGCGGATTCTCCTCTTGTTTAATTTCCAGCTATATGGAGTTCCTTCATATGTGGAAGATGTCAAGGTCGTGACAAGGGACAAAGGTCATCTGGAGGTCATGTTGTATGGTATGTATGTGCAAGGTGTGTGTGTGTTCCAGTTGGGGTAGGTTTTCGTTTTCGTTTGTTCGAAAACGGTTCCGTCCGATTTAAACCAGACGAGGTTAAGGTGCCATAGGCATAGTCATATGTGGATGATGTCAAAAAGTCATGGACCAAGGTCAAAGGCATCTGAGGTCAGTGCCAGGCTGCATCTTGCCAAGGGGCAGTTTTTTATGTATTTTTACAGAATTACAAGCAAGCGGCAAGTGGTTTCCCCAAAGAAAAATAACAACAATTCAGATGTGTAACAGACTTCTTTAAATGCATAAATTTGCATACGTTCATAGAGATGGAGGACCCAGAAATTATTCTTGGCTTGGATTAAAAATTCCAAGGACTGTTATTTCTATAAAATTACTTAAAATAAGCAAAAGCCCAAGTTTTGTAGATCAGGGTTCCTTGCAAAATATAAATCTGCATCTTAGGAACTGCCTAGGACTATGGAACTTCTCAGGATTGTTTTATGAATATTGAATATGGCCCCTACTTTAAAACACAGATTTTTCTGTGAGTGCAAATTTATCTGTGTTATGTAACGTTTACATGTACGGGTGGTCTACTCCACAAGGTATATCTCAAAACCAGTTGTAGAATGCCGCCATTGATGATTAAAATACCCACATGGAGTAAACAGAAAGTACTGATAGTAATTTTGACCCCACAGAGGGATCACCTTTGGACCACTGTTGTCTGTTGTTGATGTCTGCTGTTGATGTCTGCTGTGTGTTGATGGCTGTTGATGTGAACAAGGGTTAACCTTGCCTGACATATCGGCATACTTTAAGGATTTAAACCAAACTTAGTTATATATACAAAATGGGAGCCCTCATTTGCTGACGAGGTCAAATGTCACATACCAAGGGTCAAAGGTCAGGAGTCACGTTGAAAAGCTTGAGTTCACTTGGAACCCGACACTTGAGTCATAGGTCACTTGGATCCTCTTTGATAAGGTCAAGGTCATATGCTAAGGTCAAGTCCATGCTAAGGCAAGAATCATGAGGCCTATCATTGCAAACCGCCAGGCAGGTGACACATCTCAAGGTCCGATGTATTTTATTTTTTAAACTAAGAGTAGGGATTTTTGTGAGATCACACAACCTTATTGAAATTAAAATTAAAAAAAAAAAAAAAAAAAAAAAAAAAAAAAAAAAATATTATTCATAGTGGATTTACTTGCCATATGTATAAGCTGAAAATAAGTTAAGATTGAATTTCCTATTTATTTTGAGTTCTTTTTTACCGAGTAAGTAAGATATATGGTTTTTTTTTTTACGACATGATATTTGCATTTTACACCTGATTTAATAGGTTGTGTACATGACAACATGAATGGTTGGAAAAATTCATATTCTTGAAACTAAAGTAACTAAATAATGTATTTGTAGGATTGTAAACCATATTTTATGAAGATTGTCAAATTCTTTACAATATAGAACTCATTCTGATGAAGCATCAGCCAATATGGCAAAAGTCTAAATAACATGAGTAAGAGTACTGGAAATTTGAGTAAAAAAATCACTAATAAGTGAACTAAATATTAACCTTTAAGTAGTACTGTTTATAATGACGAAGCAAAAATATTGGATCATTGTGGATTGACATAACTTATGGAATTACCCATATACCATTTAAAGTTTAACATCATGTATTGCTCATCTGTTGCATTAGAAATTTGTCATCTTCTTATTAAGTCAATATTAGCAACTTTGTTTGAAGGGCGCCCCACATTTTTAACAAAAAATTTTGAGATTTTTACACGGTTTCATGGGTACCTGGCTGGTAAACTGTACCTGTGAATGTTAAGCTCGAAAATGTCTATGTGTCACAACGAATGGAATGTTGTACTAGAATAATGATTATCGGGGATCCCGATAATTAAATTCAACGGCTGCTGGAAACGCCTTCCAATGTGAAATTAGCCGGGAAAATAGCGCCATGTACGTGTCTACGC
Source organism: Ophioderma brevispina (assembly GCA_023653785.1). Classification (NCBI taxonomy): domain Eukaryota; kingdom Metazoa; phylum Echinodermata; class Ophiuroidea; order Amphilepidida; family Ophiodermatidae; genus Ophioderma; species Ophioderma brevispina. Next base: position 5,845 of record JAMKCH010000706.1, read on the forward strand.
TCATCCATTAGTTGTTTACTATTAGTTCGGCAAGTCAAAGTTGAGGTTATTTTCTCGAGGGGGCACTATTATAATGGACGGACATAAAACGTAGCATTTCCAGCTCTGCCGTTAAGTCCAATCTGGGAATCCAAATTCCAATTACAAAATCGCTTATTTGTGATAAATACGGCATTTTTAGCATTCTCGTTCGCAGGTGATATAGTTTCCTAGACCAATTACCAACGTACCGTCGCAAAAATATCAAATTTGAAAATTGGGGGACGCTCTTCAAAAAAGTGCCAATTGCTTTTACTCTACAAAAACTCATGTTCAAAATTCATACTTTTCAATTATTGCCAAAAACAAATGTTCGGAATGATTGAAAAAATGTATACGTTTATAGGGTTTTGTTTCTAAGATTATCAGTGATTCTTTTGTTCAATATTTTCCTTTCAATATCAAATATGTGCTTGATCCATATGTTATAGGGAAGTGGAGAGGCCTCCGTTTCTTCAGTTGACAGTAACTGCACCAGAAGATGATAAAGAAGGTACCAATCTGGCAACCAGTCCAAGAATAGAGTAAGGAAATATCACTGGATGAATTGAAGGATCTCGAGGCAAGCTCAACCTTAGGTGTGCCGGCAAGACTCGGGATCGAGCTGAAACAAAATGAAGTTGGATACTTTGTTGATGAGTAGTTTAAACTTAGCTTAACTCGTTTTTTTTTTTTTGGTCCACCTAACCTGTTCAACTGGAAGTATAATCATTTCTGCATGTCTTTAGTGTTTTCATTTTGGTTAGCTTCATTCAAATCCCTCTATTAAGCCCTAACGTCAAACTCAATTTGTATTATGTGTTCAGCAGTTAGCTTACAGAGTTGTAATTGTCATTCATACTTCAGTAACATGAAAATCACATCTTTTTGTGTTGGTCTGCTTGAACATTTATGCTTAACTTTGGTAGTAATTCTGTCTGTGCAGCAAAGTGTTTGGTAAAATGTTAACCGTTGCACGTAAAGCTCTATGCACATCCATTTTATTTCATACTTCATACATCTTCATTCAGTGATAGGTGTGGACCATATTTTCATACCACCATGATAATAAGCCATGTTCTCCCAACAGCTGCATTTCCTTATGTACTATTTAAAGGGGGCCTTTTTGTGGATCCCACAGCCTCGTCAACCCACCCCGACTTCCTAAAATGTTGAGATTTTTTTATTATATCAATCTGAACCATTTTAGCCTTAGTTATCCATGTGTGCCCAATGTTAGGTGCAAATTCGGTCTCAGCTGTAAACATTCGCAATTTTGTATTTCTGTGATCCTTCCGTAACGGACAGAAATTACAGCACATAGCCTATTGGAAACCGTTGGAACGAGCAATTGCTCATACACAAAACCGCAAGATCGGGATCACTCAAATTTTGAGAAAAGCTTTTTCTCAATTCATTTCAAGGATATCTTGTGTATCATGAATCAAACAGAAGGTGCGAAATCATACGAAATGCACACCTTTAATCATGACTGATTTAAGGGTCATGGAATATTTTGTAGGAGGTTCCCTCAATTATTTTGCATACACCTAGCCTGGCCTACCTGTAATTACGGCAGTCCCACAAATTAGGCTACAATCTTGTTATGAAACTATAATGATTTTGGTATGAAATGTCCCGACCCCAGTCCATTAACACTGCTGTTGGCCTGTGTGGACCTTAAATATACAAAAAGAAAATCAAAATTAAAATGTCAAAACTTGAAAAAGATAAAAAAGACAAAAAATATATTTATTTGTTGGTCTCATTTGGAACTAGAGGGACAAAATACATGAGATTCTGATCACCACCCACCAGATGTCATTAACGTCCCGCTCGCTATAATGAAAGGCATATCAATCTAACATCTGACAGTATCCAGGTTCATTTGACTATTCATACACCCAATGTCAACTTCATGAATTTGATTCTGCATACACGGAGCTTTCAAAAATCAAATGAGGGTCATGTTGTCAAAAGTCTCCGTGTTCAAATCTTTTGTATTGATTCCCCTTTGCCAAACCACGATGACATGCATTCTGGGGAATGCATTTTGCATGCAATACCAAACAAGTTTTTCCCTATACCTTTTGTACAGTAACAATTCTAAAGGTATTTCCTCTTCAGTGAAAGACAGGGTTTCAGTGACTCTCTACTAAATTAAAGAAAAGTTTCAAAATCTAAAACCATGCTTTCCTCATTCTCTTCTAGGGTATGCATTCCCTGCAGCTCCGCAATTGGCTGAAACTTTGAAAAACTTCGGCCAATCTGGCAAACATTCTGTTCTCCTGAGTGGAGGCATATCAATTGCGGTTACCAGGAGGGTGCATCTGTCACATAGATCTTTGGAGGAGGGCAAATAATGCTCTTACAGGAACAAAATCTGTTACTTACTGAATTACGTGTCCTCCGTGAATTTATTAAGAAGTGCCTGATTGAATGGTATCAGTATGTTTGATGACAGGAGGTCTGACTGTTATCATCTGAAACTCTTCACAACAGAACCGCTGGTATTGCTACGACTCTGTTTTGCTCAATTTTGCATCGACTGAGAAGATCTGCCACCCAGGTGTTTGTTTTGCTTCTGCTGTGAAATGATTCTTGCACCAAAGATGATATAAGAAGTGCCATTCAAAGCTGCTGCTAAGGATATATCAAGCGTCTACATATGGGGAAAGTTCATGGATAAGAATACAAAAGCAGTTTGAAACCGCAAGAAAAAAGGGTGAGAAAGGCTATAGTGATTGTAACACAGTTGATCGATGAATATGATTTGAAGAGAAGGAGCTTGGGCTGCATTCAAGAAACATTGCTGCATGATCTGATGATGTATATAGGATTGGTGTGTGGGGGCATGTCCCAGATGATGATGAAATTTGACCAGGCTTTTTCAGATCTACGGATTTCAGAACTATCGGTTTGAAGAAAAGAACCAATGGTTAATGAACACGAAGATATATTTCAAAAATATTTCCATCATGACCAAACACTACATGATGTCACACACACAACTTGCTGTCTCAAATAACAAGTAAAGGTGAATATTTACAAGAAATACATTTTTCCGTGATTAAAGTATCACTAGTAGAATAGTATTTTCCTCTCGTTCATTATATTTTAATTGCCCCTTAAAGTCAAAACCATAATATTGCTTATTATTCATTTTGGTCCCCCGCCAACTTTATTTGGCAAAGGGGACTATAGAAATTCCCTGCAATCCGTGTGTGTGTGTGTGTGTGTTGGCGTGTGTGTGTGCCCCAAGCATATATCTTGATCTCACAATTGTGGGTGTCCATCTTCGCACATAGATGCATCTCAAAGTATGTTGTTTGGCTGGGATGTAAAGTGGGTCATATGACATAGGTCAAAGGTCAAAAGTGGTCAAAAATTAGGGCAAATTGTCAAAAATAGGATATAGTGTTATAAGCCTTGTAAAAACGATTTCTTTTGATCTAAGCCAGTATGGTTATCCATCTTTGCACCATAGATGGTCACCGCAAGTAGACAGTGTATGAGTTCGGAGCCTGGGTCATGTTGGCATGTCAAAGGTCAAATCTGGTCAAAATAGGGTCAAATTTGATCAAAATAGAGATATAAGCCTTGTTAAACACATATCTTTTGATCTAAGCAAGTATGGGGCCCATCGTCAGCACCATAGATGTCACCCAATATGCGGGGTGGATGAGTTTCGTATGTGGGGCAGGTGCATGGGTCAAAGTCAAATGCTGTCAAAAATTGGGATTAAATTGCTATAAGCCTTGGCAATTGTAGCATGATATGAACTTGGTGGTGTGGTCAACATTCAGTGCCGCAAAATTTGAAGGTCTTCTTTTCAGGGTCATGTGGGGTCATTTCAAGTCAAATGGAATTAAAAAATTTGGGGGCTATCTCCCTTGTCAAGTGTGGAAGGATGATGAAACTTGTGGGTAGTGGTACAAACATTCATGTGCTCGAAAAATATTAAGGTCATTTCAAGTCACGTCTGGTCTTCAAGGTCAAAACTAATTAGGTGGTAGAGAAATGATGAAAGTTGGTGGGTGTGGTGCAGCATTCATTGCCAAAAAATTTTGAAAGGTCCTTTCAAGGTCAAGGTCATGCGGGGTCATTCAAGGTCAAATGGAATTAAATTGCTATAGTCCTTGTCCAATTGTGGAAGGATGATAAAACTGGGTGGGTGTGGTCACCTTCTGTGCCGAAAAATATAAGGTCAATTTCAAGGTCAACGTCTGTCAGTGTCAATGGTCAAACACTAAGTAGGTGGTAGTGTGATGAAAGTTGGTTGTTGTGGTCAGCACTATCAGTGCCAAAAATTTGAAGGGCCATTTCAAGGTCTGCGGGGTCCCAGTCAGGTAAATTGATTAAATTGCTATAGCCCTGTCAATTGTGGAAGGATGAATGAAACTTGGTGGGTATGGTCACATTCTGTGCCGAAAAATATGAAGGTCATTTCAAGGTCATGTCGGATCATTCAAGGTCAAACCACTAAGTAAGGTGGTAGATGATGAAAGTGGTGGTGTGGGTCGCATTCAGTGCCAAAAATTTGAAGGTCCATTTCAAGGTCAGTGGGGTCATCCAAGGTCCAATCACTAAGTATGGTCATAGGATTGAAACTCGGTGTGGGTCAACATTCAGTGCAAAATGTTTGATTGGTCATTTCAAGGTCATGTGGGGGTCATCCAGGTAAATCATACACATGGTATATGATCATGAAAACTGATGGTGTATGACGCATTCAATGCCGAAAATTGAAGTCATTTCAAATGTCCGTGGGGTATTCAATGTCAACTAACTCAAATGTGTAGGTTCATGAAACTTTGTGGAATGTGGTCAACATTGCTAAACCGAAAATTGTGAAAGTTATTTCAAGGTCAAGTTGGGTCATCTAAGGTCAATAACTACAAATAGTTGTAGGTCAATGTAGTCAACATTTGATACGTCCAATGCAACTGCTATGGCAGCAGCCTCATGTGGTTTGAGAACCACTTATTTCCATCTAATCACACTTCTCCCTGTGATCTTTAAAATTATATTTCCCCATTTACTACCGCAGCGGGCGGGGGACCTTTGTGATTCGAGAACCCGCCGTGTTGAAATCGGATTTCCGGCCATTAAATCTTTCTTTGTCATTTTCCTGGATTACTTATAGCTGTCTTAGCAACCCACACCATTCCCTGAGTCTTAAAAGTGGGTTTCGACACTTCTTTTAAAGTGGATCTTATTAAAACAGCTATGTTGTGAATGTGTATTGTAAGTTTTATTGTAATCTAAATTCAAAAGAACCATAAATGACATTGGAAACAGCTATTCTTTCCACACTGGTGATTGACTGACTTTCGATTGATGCTGTATTTGTAATGACTATTCAGCCGTTTTCTGAATACTTGATGCCCATGGGCAATTACCCCCATTGTGATGTAAAAGCTTTCCAACAGAAAGCTTTAAAAAGCCACTTTCTGAAACCCTTCTTCCGGTGGCATTCTTTACAGTGGTTGTCCAATGATATAGTGGAGAGTTTACATGACAAAAGTGATATGGCTGTCACCTTACATTTGCTGCCAAGAATTTTGACATCTGTTTTCTGTCATGGACGTACAAGAAAATTCAACATGGTAATAGTCTCTCTCACAGGTACATGCAGATCAATATGTCCAGGATGTATTTGAGAGGCATCAAGAGTCATGTTTTTTGATTGGAGTTGGCAAACTATGGTAAATCGTAATGAATTTGGTGGCTACTTTTGTTGTCTATATTATAATCACTACAAACTCCATCATCTACTATTTGGTGTGAAAACCCTTAACTCCTCACAAGGCTGACATTTCTTTTATAGTCCATGTCTCTACCTCCATGCAGTGATGTCATGACATTTACAAAAATGCCGTCTTTGTGCTCGGCGTAAGAGCACTGTCGTTTCAAGTCAGGTTGCGATTTACTCTTGCACCAACAAATCTCGCGCTGACTATAGTAAAAGGGGCCTAATAACTAATTTAATATACACTATTACAACCCAATACTGTTTATAGGAAAACTCTGAAAACAAATGACGCAACTGTGGAATGAAGCATTCCATTCAATGAAGAACTTTGATGTAGAAGACTGTTTGAGCCTGGAACATCTTGGACTATACGCACCTTATCAGAGACCATTAGGTTTGTCATAGTGAATACATTGAAATCCCTGAAAAAAATTCGGCTATAAATATACTGTATTATACCATTGCAAGTGCTTCATGTTTTCATCTTCATCTGCCAACACGTCACTTTCATTACAAAAATAATTACTTAAAGGTCCATGGACATTCTTTAAACATACTTAATACCACCCAAAACTGGTTTCATTCATCGTATGTATTGGTATCAATGTAAAATCTGCATGAAGCAGTAGTTGAGAAACCGTATATTTGATCAGAATTGGGTATAATATCATGTGTTTTGGACGAGCTTTCAAAGGAAATTCCAAAATGAAAGTGATTAGCGCGCTGGCAAGCGGACCCAAAGGGACATTCCAAGTACAAATACGCGATCGCGATCTGCGTCATGATCGTCATCGTGGAACTGACGTGCGCGTGGCTCAGTTTTTCTTGCATACGTACCATAGAAATAGACCAGTTGACTTTCTCGTGATATGCTGTCGTACGTGTTTTATCAATGGCATCATTTTTCTTGATTTGGTGCCGATAAATTACGATAATATTGCGCTGTATGTCGACGGGTGCACCACGGCGACCGTACCGACAAGGATAATCAAACAGAATAGCTTTATTCAAGTTCGCAGACAAGAAACCGACAAGGAGAGATATCTGGAGTGTGCGTGGCGGTTAGCCCCCGTGTGAGCTTTGTTTTACAACTTGTTAACTCTGACGTCATAAACGGGGTCAAATCCACTCCAGCATCTTGATACGCGTTCGCGAAAACAGGAGAATGCCCTGTCCGCCTGATTGGGTCTCTTTATCCTTGAAATGTAACACTTTCCCGATGTTTCACTTTAAAAATCTGTGTTGAGATATGAGCAGGATACTGTTGAGGTAGCGAAAATGTGAATTAAGAATGTCTACTCAGCCGTGTCATGTACCTTTTAGGATATGAAATTTTTAAGATATAGTTTCGTATTTGTTACCTTGGCCATTATTGTAAATCGAATGATTTGGTGCTACTTTGAATCTATAAAGATATCACTTAGCAATGCCATCATCTACTATTTGGTGTGAAAGACACTTCACTCTTCATCTAAGCGCTGACATTACTGTTATAAGTCCATGTCTCGACCTCCATGCAGTGATGTCAATGACATTTACAAGAACTGCCTGTCTCTGGACGGCGCAGGAGCGTAAGTAAGCACTGTCTTTTCAAGTCAGCGAGAGCGAATACTCTTGCGACCAACAATCTCGCGCGCGAACTATAGTAAAGGGCTAATACTTACTGTTTCTTAACCCTATTACAAACCAATACTGTTTATAGGAAAACTCTGGAAAAAACCAATGAGCAAGCTGTGGTAAATTGACCACTCCATGTCAATGAAAACTTGATGTAGAAGACTGTTTGAGCCTGGTCACATCTTGGACTAATACTGCAGCACTTATCAGGAGACCATAGTTTTTGTCATAGTTGAATACAATTGAATCCCTGAAAAAAAATACTATAAATATCCTGTATTATAACCATTGCAATGCTTTCATGTTTTTTCATCTACATCTACATATTCCACACACGCGTCCTTTCATTACACAAATATTCCTTAAAGGTCCATAAACAGCTTTTAACATACTATAATACCACCCAAAAATGGTTTTTCATCATTCATAGTAAGTACTTGGTATCAATTGTAAATCTGCATGAAGCAGTAGTTGAGAAACCGTATATTTGATCAGAATTGGTTATAAAATATCATGTGTTTTGGACAAGCTTTCAAAGGAAATTCCAAAAATGAAAGTGATTATCCGACCCAGCGCATGGCCAGCGGACCACAGAAGTGACGTCCAGTACAAATACGCTAACGCAAATGCGCGTCATGAGCGTCATCGTGAAACTGACGTGCGCGTGGCTCATTTTCTTTGCATACGTACTAGAAATAGACCATTGACTTCTCGTGATATGCATCGTACGTGTTGTATCATAGGGCAATAAAATTTTTCTGATTTGGTGCCTTAAATAATAATATTGGGCGCGCTGTATTTTCGCCGGGTGCCACCAGCGTCGAACCGGACCGACAAGGAGAATCAACAGAATAGCTTTTATTTCAAGTTCGCAGACAAGAACCTACAAGAAGAGATATCTGATTGTGCGGTGCGGTAGCCCCCGTGTTTGAGCTTTTGTTGACAACTTGTTACTCTGACGCCATTAAACGGGGTCAAATCCAACTCCAGCATCTTGAAACGCGTTATCGCGAAAACAGGAGAAGGCCCTGTCTGATTGGGGTATATTATCCTTGAAATGTACACTTTCCCGAGGTTCACTTTAAAATCTGTGTTTTGAATATGATAGGATCCTGTTGAGGTACGAAAATGTAAGAAATTAAGAAATGTCTTCTCCGACCGTGTGCCATGGACCTTAAGTTATGAAATTTTTAAGATGTTAGTTCGTATTTGTTACCATTGGCCATTTTGAAACAACCCAATTTTCGTTTTGTTTCGTTCCGTTTAATTCCAATCTTTGAACATAGCTGTGGATGTAACTCCAGCTTTGGTGGTTTATATTAACCGTTTTGTGTCAAAGGTCCTGTATGCTAATTTTAGCCAAACTTTGCAAGCCTTAGGGCACATGATCTCCACTTCATCAGGAGTGTTTCACAGTTTCAACAAACCGCAGAAGAAAAGAAATTCCCTTCCCTCGTAGATTGAATCAATAAGTCCCATAGTTAGAGACATCAGTTTTTGCCAGATTATAAACATTCACTGCCATGACTGCACTTTATCAAAGGTCCTGGTTAGGGATCACAAAAGGTTAAATCAAATGATTTTCACTACAAATGCTACAGATTACTTAGGCAGGGGACTCATGGTGTTATACAGCTTTAGACCTATACAATATACACATATTGACTGCCAATGAATGGGCATGGTTGAAACTATGGCCCAAGGTGATCTCTAAACCATAACTATGCCCGAGGCGTAAGCCGAGGAGCACAGTATGGTGTTTTCGAGATCACCGAGGCCTATATTTCAACCATCCCCGAATAAAAAGCAGTCAATATTTGTTTTATATACCGAATATCCTAAAAAAAGATTTTTGTCATAACACAAACAAAGGCCTATATCATGTGTAGCTCATGAGCTGTAGGCCATTTGTCATGGCGTGCAGAGCATGGTTTTAACCCAATTTTTGTGTAACTTAGGGTCCAAAACAACTTGTCCAAGAATTTAGCCAATCAACCTTTCTTAGGTGGTTGAGGAAGGGATTGGGAGTCCAAACGGATCGCCGTAATCGACTTCTTGGCCATTTTTTGTCGCATGTGTACATTTGTCCATTTTTCCTTGCAGCTCCGAATTCCGAATTCCACAACTTTTTCAATCACCGCTTCAAGCATTTCCCTACACGATGACAACACACACACAAAAAAAAATCACGACTAAATGTGATAATTCCAACTTATAATTCTGTTACACAATCACCTATAACATAATGTTGTCTCTTGATTTCTGCGAAATCTTTGATCTATGTGCTTATCAACGGTCGAAAAATCGTTTGCATTGCCAGCGACCCGTCAAACCTGAGTGCCGATCCCATGGGCGCAGAGCCATTAATAATAAAATTTCCAAAAAGCAAAGCGGCGACGCCTGGGCGATGGAGCTATGACAGATCGCTGTCAACAACATCAAGAGGGATAGTTTCAAGTACGAGCAGTACCAACAACCTCAAAAAGCATGAAAAGGCCTACTGATGCTGCGATTCAGCCATTTCCCTGCGCTTGTGGTTTGTAATCCCCAGGTTTGTTATCAACTTTACACTACGCACAGACCCCCCATACGAGTAAACAAAAGACGGTCTGCTTATATCATCCCTTACACCAGCTTCAATCTGTACACTCATAATACGATGGATATATAGTCGTACGCAGTCTCTATGTTGGGAAGAGGTCTCCAGGGTATAGGTCATGAATGAGATGGCCGCTCTCCCAGGGAAGAGTTCATTTTTGGTTCATTCTTGAAGCTAGTTGAATTTATGCCTCCACTTTTAAACCAATCAGAGACAGGGATCTATATATGAGGTATATAAAGCTAACTATCTTAATTATTACATATCATTTGTGGTCACAGAGAGATGACTTAATGTCATTCAGGGATCAAATGTCAAGTAAAGTAACTATTTCAAACCTTAATAACAAGTAACCTGTCATTGTGTTTGATCCATAGATATAATAAAGCTGAGTGCCCGTATGCCTTCATTAAAGAATAGTCGGCCACCGTAACCGTGTTTTTGAAATGATAAAATTTTTCATTACGGTCATCCTGAACGAAAACAGTCTCAAAATGCCACTTGTTGTAACCTTTTAGTTTGGCCTGAACCGGTTACATCATTCTCTGCAATGATGATTAAGGATAAATTGGTAACCAGATATGGAAAATAGAGGGGAGTATATGACTAAATTGAGCGTACAACAACCAAGCTATGCAAATGAGTACGACTGCTGCAAAAGATGGTGTACGGCTTTTGCGCTGGTACACGGCGTCTGGAGTTTATATTGTGGTCTTTGGACAAACACTACAAAACATCTTCCATGGTTACCATCCTTTGTCTGATGTATGATTAAGGTGTTCCCATGTGTATTCAGATTTACGAATAGATCTAAAGATCATTTTACCAATATGATTTGTCACATCTTAAACAATTTAAAACCAAAAGAATGTGTCTGGTCTACAATTTTACATTTCCACAGTTTTCAGCTCTCAGATGTACAAAAATCACCCAATACAGGGTTTTTCATATTTTTTACTTTTGGAATTTTTTCTGGTGACCCCTACCTCCGATTTTCATTCATTTTTTTTCTGCGATTATGAAAGGCAGGTGGACTCTTTACAAAATTTCCCTGCTGCGGGTAACATAAAAAATCCCCATAACTCCAAGATATGGGCTTTTTCCCCAAAACACATGATTTTTAAAACACATTTTTGAGGAAAAAATGGCCATAACTTGAGTTATTGATATTTCAAGTTACCCTCAGCAAGAAATTATGAAGACACACCTGCTTTTCATAATCTGGCAGAAAAAATGAAAATAGAGGTAGGGTTCACCATAAAAAATCAAACGTAACAATAGGAAAAACCCTTTATTTTTGTGTTTTTTACGAACTGAAGCTGAAAAGCCTGTGGAATGTAAAATGAAAGATCACATTTTCTGGTTTTAAATTGTTAAGATGTGACAACATGGGAAAATGATCTTTAGATCTATTTACAGTAACTCTTGAGCTACACATGGGAACCACCTTAAAGATCAATTTACCTGAATCTCTGCTCAGATCTAGTTGCTGCATTTTGTCTTTAATATGTGTTTATGCAAAATAGGAAAATGAAAATCTATATCTTAGAGGACTTGCAGCTGTTTAAAAAAAAAAAACCCCTTTGGTTTCTTTCAGACAATTTTGAAGGGGCAGCTGAGTTTTCTAACAACCAATCTAAGGAGGGTTTTGGCAAGATCTATTTATTTAAGCAACAAAATCTGATATGGCCCATTCCATGTCAAGACGATTCTAGATGTCAGTGGCGTAACGGGCCCTGGCAACTCTGAGGGGCAAATTTCCTTTCCCATCTTGGGAAATTTTTCCCTCCGGGGGTCAAAGGCCAATTTTTTCCCGGTCATAGGGCTCAAAACGGCTGATTTAGCCATGATTTTTGACAATTTTTCCCGGCCAAATTCGTCAGGGGCAACTGCCCCCCTGGCCCCCCCCGCCTGTTACCCCACTGCGAGATGTGCCCGCAGTCAACCTCATGGATTTGTTTTTTTTTTTGCATTAAGTGTGGTGGTAGAGACATTGATGAGATATGAAATCCTGAAATTTGAGCTCAGTCCATTTCGTTTCCCCGCCTCTATGACATTGGAAATTAGAGGGGTGCACCATCAAAATTGGCCACCCAATTTGAAAGATATGTTGAAGATGGTCCACAGATTTAGTAGTGGAGCCCTCCACAACTTATGAAATCACTACCTAAGGGTATATTTGGTGTAGAATTCAAATCTGGCATCAGAATTTCATAGCGTGTTTACTTTGAAGTTAAGGAGGCCTAAATATGCGCTTTGTTCACATCGGGGCCAAGTCGGAGGGGTCTAACTCCAAAGTAGAAATTTTTAATGTCCATCTTATGGTCAACCAGAGTTCATCAGTACAACTTAAACGCATACAATATGAAAACATTAGAAAAGTAATAGTGGGGTACAGCCCCTATAAAATGTATTGTACTTTTTTTCACACACACAACATTTTTCGTCGACCCCCCTTAAAACCAATGTGTTGCATTCGACACACCACCCCTCACGATACTTATTGCTTCTCTCTTCGACTTTTTCCTCTCTCTCCTTAACCCCCACTTGCTTCCTTTCCCTACCCTCGCTCTTTTTGATCTTTCCCTTCGTTGGATTTTGCTGTAATTTTTGGGGATATAGGAATCCCGTAATAACTGTCAAGAACCCCCGCCCTACGCCCCCATGTCCGCGGACTCAGTGGCTGTTCCTCAAGGCAGCACGCCTCTCTCAACTAGTCAAGATCTGGATTTCCAAAACCCCGGTCAGTTAAGTCATCTGGTTTCGCCTGGTCTAACGTGAGGGCCATCGCAGTTGCCACCTTTTGCCTTCTAGTCCCGCGGCTGCAAGATCACTTTTCTCTGGTTTAGTAAATTCAAATCGACATTTCGCGTCTTCAGTAATCCGCAGGCTTATTCTTGTGGCTGACAAGAAATGAAGGACATCCAAAGTCACCAAGCTGGTTCGTTCAAGAAGAGTCTTCATGATGAATGTATCTTCAACATATATGTAAATAGCGGGGGTTATTTCTCCTTCACAACATTATTTTACTTCCTTGTTTAAATACCCCGTCTTGTCCCCGCTCTGTCCGCCCTTTTCTTCAGCGTTTGTTTCCCCGTACGATGCTGAGAGCCTTTCCTTTTACCCTGGTTGAGGCGCCTTTACTGTCCTCTACTCCAATCAGAGACCCTAACAAACTTAGTCCTATGTCTCTCTTCTTCTCAGACAACCAAAGCACTTCTGTGTTTGGGAAGGCTTATAACATGTGGGCCCTTTCAGCTATGGACCCGGTCCCTGGGAGAATCCTTGCACTTATTTCGCTATGGAAGAAATGAGGATCAATCTTCATTTCCTCCCAGCCCTCCCGCACTTTCAGCCCAGTTGCTCAGGGGAAGAAGTTAATCACCAAGGACAATTTCAAGGGTGCAGGGACACGCTTGTGCATTTTGTCTACTACTTGAATACTATCCTAGCTGGACATGGGGAGCAGGCCTTTGATATGCCAGCAATAATCTGTTTCTTTTATCACTTTGCATCGGGAGAGTAACGTATCACGTCGCAAAGTTGGTCGGATATTCGCCTCGAACGGCAGAAGGAAACGTGACGCGGAACACACACAGTTAGACCGAGGGGGACCAGATAGTGGCGTAAAACAGGGAAAGATATCAAGAAAAGAAAGGCAAATCGGGGGAAGTGGAGAAGCAGAGAGGTTTATCGAAGCCGAGAACGAGCACAAAAACCAGAAGAACCGCGGAAGGAGTAATTGGTGACCGACCAACGGACGAACATGGTACGACAAGGCGGTCACTCCGCAAAAGAAACTAGAATTTGTCGCCCGCATCGAGTACATCCCTCTCTTAATTAGATTTTTCCCAGGACTACGCTTAGTTGTTTACACTCCGAACCGCCGTCCGCGGAATGGGCTAGGACCGAAATTGCTCCTACACCCGTTTGAAGCCGGGCATTCTCCCGATGTGGCCAGAAAAGAAGTACTTTTCCCGCTTTTGCGTCGTAACTCGAGTGTTGATCCTTGAGCTTCGTGACGGTTGCGGGAAGAAGCAGAAGAGGAGTGCAGCCCATTATCTTTCTACTCTAGCCCTCTTTTTTCCTTCCAATCAAACCCCCTCGCGTGCCCATGGACAGAGTTCCGAAGAAAACAGGACATAGAAGTCCCCCTGCTACAGTTTTGCACGTAAAAGCTTTACATTAACTCGACCAGGACCCTGATGCGTCAAGTCCAAGTTCAATGCACCGACAGGTGTTGATGTCTCAACGCCTTGGACCGACCTCGGTTCGGGAAAGATTCGAGAGTGACCTGGGAAGAGTGAACAGGCTAGGGACCATGATCTAAGCACAGGTGTTGCCCGCGTCGGCGGGGTAAAAGGGGGAGAGTGGTCGGACCAGGTTAAGAAAGTTAGGGAGTACAGACGGGAAGAAAAGGATTGAAGGAGGGACCGAGAAACGAAATGGACACAGAAAAAGCATGAGGCGGAAAGAAATACTGGAGCAAGGTGCAAGGCCTTGCGATGCAACAGAAGCATAAGAGAGAGACAGACGCCACGATCGTCAAAAGGGTTGCGGTCCGATGGAGTAACGAAAAAAGAGAAGAATCGCCAGGGATTAGGGGGCACGGAGGCTAAGCCTGCCGAATATGGTGACTTGAGTGGCACACGGAGTGCGGTATGAGCTAATAGAACTTTTGTCAGCATTTGCGGGGAGGGGGGGCTAGATGGGGCAGGGATGAGTACCACCAACCAGCTAGACAAGAAGGAATAATACTCGATGTGTAATGCTAGGGAGCAGGAAGAGGGGCGGGGGATATACCGGCCGGGACGAAGGAGGGAAAACGAGCACTTGTACCATTGAGAAGGCAGATCGAGCAGCAGGAGGGGTAGTTAATGATAGAAGAAAGCTAGCAAGCGGATATTTCGGTATCAACAAATCGCTGGCCCGTTAACCAAACAATTTGTGCTGATCGACTCAAAAAGGATAACCGAAACACCGGGGGTACGGAGCGGGTGAGTGGTAGGTAGGTATTGGCGACCCACAAATCAAGAAGTCTGTAGAAAGCGTTCAGAGTACAGGCCCTGAACGACAAACAGAGAGTCGGAGGATGGTCAACGCAAGCCGGCGCGAGCAAACGTGCAATAGAGAAAGTGGGGGTGGCACGGATAAGTGATCTAATAGAACCGGCAGTGATGGTTGCGTTCGACCAAGGACGCACGAAGGGATAGTGAAGAGGGAGGCGGTGAGGAGGAATCTGCCGGATTGGATCATACTAGGAAGCTCGCGATAGACTGAGGAATGACGAAGAGTGTATCTTGGGTCGTCAAATCCTTGCGACTCTCCCTCCCGTGCAAAAAGCCTCGGGATAACCTGGAGCAAGTAGGAAAAACACCGTGGGTTCGCACTTTGAGTCGCAGCACGCGAGTGAAGGTGGGACAACCCAGCCTTTAGATGGTGACCCCAACCCCCCTAAAATTTCTGAATGCTCCTGAGGAAACGAAGGGCGGTATGAAGTTCAATTTTTGTGATTTTCATTATCTCATCAATATCGATCATCACGACAAAAAAGAAAAAAATCCATGACTCCTGCGGTGCACATCTCGAGTGTTTGACAGGGAATAGCCGAATGGTGACTTTTGATTATTATGTGGTGTATGTGTTGGTCAAATTTTATACTTTGCAACAAAATTGCCATTGTAGGCAAGACACCAGCCGATGTACCTCAGAATGGGATCAGCAATTTAACAAACATGCCAAATTATATACCATCAGCTGTATTTTTGTTAGCCGTCTGTGAACAAGATAAACTTTCATTAGTGACACTTTTTTGGCCATAAGATTATAATAAAAAGGAAGAGATGAACGTGTAAGCCATGGTCTGTAGTTTGTGAGCACAAATTAAGCTACTATTTTGTTTATGTTGTTTTTTTGCTTTCTTTTAAGATCCTGAACATTCCCAGTAGAATGCTTGCCCAAAGTTCCTTTTGAAGAACGTGTCCCCAATCCCATTGTTCGACCTCCTCAGTTAATGGTGATAGAACTTTGCTGGGCATGTCCCATGCACATACTTACCTGGGCCACAGATTATTTTCATGCAACATGACAGGACACATCTGATCAAAAGGTTTGATCACAAATTAAGTGGTCTAGCAGATTGTTACTTAATTTTTTAACTCTGTCAATACGACAAAGTGAGGATCGGGGCATTATGAACTAGGTTTACCAGGTTCAGCTTAACTAAAGTATCACCAGTCCTATGATGTCCCCAGGGCATGCAACATATATGTCGTTAAAATACTTCCCTATACCTCTAAACTATAATGATTGATAAAAGACCACAATTCTTGCAGGGATTCTCTGAGCACTTGTCAAACTGCTCGATGCACTTGCATGTGAACGCAAGTTAATTGGGTGTGTGCATTTCCCAATACCCAGTTGTAGCCATGGTACTCTTCTGAGCATTAGAGGTGCCTGGTGTTGTTGATGTAACGCTCTGGAATGGTTTTTCGTGAATGAAATTCATTCGTACATGTATGCGTTAGTTTGTAAAACTCCATCACTTAGTTTTTAGCCTCTACTGACAAGGACGATGTCCATCTTCAATTGTCACATAGAAATGCCTAAGTCCCATTATAATTTTAGGGGATTGTGCTTTCTGCTAAAATCTACATCAATTATTTCCCGTTACTATTTTAGTATTTATAAATTTCTTGTAATAATTGGCGAACGATGTGTTGATGACAGTGTTATCGCTCTACATGTATGAATCTGGCAGTTTACCAACATTTCGAAGAAGTCCCTAGTCTTTTCACCCAAACACGTCTGAAGAGGCTTAAAAAAAAAAAACACAAAAAAACAATTTTTTTTATAAAAAAAAAAAAAATCTGGAATATGTGACTTGTGTTCCACTACCATATTATATAATAAGTATAGCTTGTCAAAGCTTATTTGCCTCTAAATTAATTGAATGTTTGTTGGTGTTCTGCGCACCTGTATTTTGCAGATTGTGATTTGCTGTGGCGTCGAGCCATTGGTGATCAGTTGGGAAGGATATTCTTTCCTGTCAGAGCAGAACCTCCTGAACTATGGACTTAGTGTCAAAGCTGAACAGGAATTAGCAAAACTCATGAACTGTCAATCAGGGTTCAGTCCTCATCTATTGAATAGATATTGATTATAGGGTTAGTCGTTGTCATCTATTTTTCTCTGATCCGACCTATCTTTTTAAAAAATTCCCGAGGCCATAATGTCCGTCTAATTTTAAGTTTAATTCGACCGGGGTGCCGGGCGAATCTGAGCAATCAATCAAACCCCCCCCAAACGCAGCAATGCATTAGACATAATCATACTATGTGCTGGCACCCATGAAGCTGACATCACACGCACTATCGCCAAAACTTGCCCTAGAATATTCAATATATAGCCTTCCATCTATGGAGTATAGAACAATTAAACTGCAGATTTATGTAACATAAAGTACCCTTTACTTGAAAATTTATATCCTAATTCTAGAAATCTACCGTATATGTTGACTATTCCATAGTATTTTGAGTTATATTCCTCCCCAACTTGCCATCCAAATTATTGGCGTGGCACCCCGCCATTTTGAAGAATCCGAACTTCCGGGTTTTTTTTCTTCTCATTGAAACAAATGTTTTCCAGAATAATGGGCAACTATCACTTCAAATTACCTATACACAGGTACAATAAATTATAGTCGTGTTAATGTTATTTATAAAATTTGGATATCCTTCTCCTGACCCGTGGTATCCCTCTCACCCTCTATAGATACGATCAATCACATGGTGAATTACAACGATTATGTCAATTGGGGAATACCACGATAACACTGCGTCGCGCACGCTTGTCTTGGGGCACATGTTACTTCTGCCTATGTATGTCATTGGTACACGGTCGTGTCATTGCCAACTCAAGCATGTTGAGGAGACAGGGATCCGTGGCGCAATTTGAAACACGTCTTGTTTTTGCACGGCCTTTGGTGCAATTTATTATGCTAATAATACTTGTTTTTTCATACTCTGAGTAGACGGAAACATGGAATTATAATTAAAGAGTAATCAAATGGGTAAGAAAAGTAGAATTGGCTAGGTAAAATATATATATAAACATGGCATTTTCTCACACCGTCAAACTTGTGTTTTTGATGTAGTTTTGTGCTCACAATACGCGCGACATATTTTTAAGCTTATGTAGAGCTTTAAACAAAATTCCAAACCCCCAAAGCTAATAATATGCAATTAGGACATAGAGACCGCCAATGACACCCTTGTCACATATTAGGGCACACACCATAAATAAACGCTCCATTGAAATACATGTAAAAAAACCAATATCGCCCGTCTATTTGCACACCCCGTGTGACAATATTTTGATTTTTTGAATCTATTTCTCTATAGGTGGCAACTGAAACTTTCCAAGAATTTGCAATTTTGATGTATCTAGTAGAGATTTTAAGAAAAGGCCATATGAAGACAGCGCCACCGTCTATTTTTTGAGCCGACGTTGTAATTCCTCATAGGCCGCTTTCGACCCAGGGGGGCCGGAAGACGAGGGCCTACTTTCTACAAAAAAATCTACAAAACCGAATCGCTTTCAAAAGTTTTTGTGACAATATCCTCAGCGATGACTCACACTGTACTCTTTCCATTTAAGTTATCAATATACACCCTCACTGGAAACCGGCATCCCGGCCTCCCCAAAGGACTTCACGACCGGGGTTTTTTTATTTTACCCATTTTTACCACGGACCTAACTACCATCTAACACCAAACGTGATGGAGTGATTTAGGGACTCACCATTAGACTTCAAGGGGGGGGGGGGGGGGGGGGGGTTTGGAAGTTTGGGTGAGGGAAAGTTTTTTTTTTTTTCCTTAGCTTCTTGGAACGAATGTTTTTTGTTTTTCCTTCCAGTTGTTGCAACAAGACAGGCTTGGTTTTTTTTTTTGTTTTTTGCCTGCTTGAGGACAGTTTTTTTTTTTTTTTTGGGTGTGTTGGGCATATTTGGGGATTTTCTTTTTTTTTTTTTTATATGGGGGTTAACACATTTTGTTCATGTTTTTTTTTTGTAACAGGCTTTTTTTTTTATGACAGCCCCTAATGCAGGGGTCCAGGGTTTTACAGCTATAATATGTGCATATTAAAGGTGCTAAAATAAGCATTCTGAGCCACTAGTTTATATATTGGTATTTATAAGGGCACTAAATTGTAATTCTATTGTATTTTTTAAAAGGTGCGTGTGGTTTCGATCGTCTTGGGACCTGTCCCTGATTTTATACCTGAGTAGTATCCGATTTTGATATCAGATGAAGGCCCGTATTTTTCTCATTGTCGTTTGAAATTTTGAGAGCCCTTGAAATCCATTCGAATATCTAAACAAAAAACCGCCATTCTCTAACAAATGGTTAACCATCAATATAGCTAGTATTGATAGGCTTGGCAATACGCCATTTGCTTCTATCATCAACACAGTGCAAGTTTTTGTTCCCACGGTCTTGATGGGTGTAATGTGCAAGTGCCAGGCTGTCATATCAGTAGAGAACACAAATACACATATTCAGACAGCCCGTTATAGGATGCAGAGTTACATTTAAAATGGTAACTGGTCACAAAGGAGCCATCTATGGGTCATTGAATTTATGTAATTGCATGATCAATCCTTTCAAATCAATTCATCCTCCAAAAAGACTGCTTTAAAGTCTTGTGGCATTTAATTAGCCTACTTTCAACAATGCTGCTACAATTAACAAAACACATGACAATTCAGAATAACACATCTTTGATATATTGTTTACACAACCTCTACCTTCTGTATTTCATTATTTTTTTTTTTTCAATATACGGTAATAAATATATATGGTCGCTGCCATTTTTTAACTCAAACTGACAATGACATTCTCGTCTAGTTTTCTAGATTTTTGCTTTATAGTCGATGAAACATGGGATTACATGGGGTTATGAGACAAGGGACACAGCATTCCCATCTGAAGGAACTGCTATAAAACAAAATATAATTGTATTTTTTGTTTGTCTGAACATATTTTAATATACCTTGTTACACCAACAAAGATGTTTAGAAATGTAGTGGACAAGATATACATGTTCAGACTTTAAGGTTGGATGTGCTTTGTATCTGACCAGTAAGTACGTGTATATAATCCATACCAAAGACAAATGTGCAAACTTTTACCAAACAAAAGAAAAATAAATTTTTTTAATTTTTTTAATTTTTTTAATTTTTTTAATTTTTTTAATTTTTTTAATTTTTTTAATTTTTTTATGCAAAAATCAGCAATTTCATTTTGCACGTGTATCAAATCCATGACTTCTCAGACAGGACACAATACCTTGAGCTAGTAAAACTCAGTTCCCTTGCGCAGTTTCAGTAGCTTTCATTCACCATGTATGTAGAAAAATAACCCCCTGGTTTGGTATGATATATGATCACCCAGATCACACACGGTCAGATCATGTCAATGTATGATACAAAGACAACCCACTGAACTGTGTCCTTGGTGGATTAGCATATTGTAACTCATATTGATACCCCATTATACTTTCATCTTTTTACATATCAATTCCATTTTTACTTTTTTTTCTTTGAAAACAAATTCAGAAAATAATATAAACTTAAGTTCTGCCATTTTTTGAACTTAACTGGAATTTTCTTCTTCTCAGACGGACAAATTTCCCCATATACTTCATTTGTTACAAAATCAATTTTTTTACTTTTTTTGGCTTTGAAAACAATATGGAAAATATAAAACTTATTTCTGCCTTTTTGAACTTACAAACTTGAAGTTTTGCTTTTATGGGCTCATTGAATTTATACAATATATGGCACAGTTGACAGAACCAAATAATCTCACGTTCACGCCCTCACACACATTTTTGTTTTTTTCCAAATGTGGATGGCCATGAGCACTAATAGACCAGTTTAACATCCCCTACGTGCGGGCTTCTTTTGTTGCCTTGCAATCATTCCTGAGACATCGTTATGGCCCCATAGTACCTAAAACCTCTACAGATCACAATTGCCCGTGTGTACATCTACTAATAGATACCATCGTCATGTCATTAATTTCAATCACATTTTTTCTCCAGAATATTATCATCTTACAGCAAACGTGAAATGTAATCTGTAGTGTTAAATCTGTTAGTCGTGTGCTGAGGACAGAAAATTGAAAAAGTGACGTCAAACCTCAAAATATGTTGTTCTAAGAGTGAAATGCAAAGTTCAAGAGTATTTCACTCCTGATAATTGAGTGAGTAAAATTGCTGCATGTTGCATATGGCCAGCACTAGAAGTTGGTATAATGTGGGGGGTAGATGTACGAATGGAGAGGTAATCTAGGCAAACCAGGAATAAGAAAGGCTAAGAAAATCTTTGTGTGTCACCTTTGGAGATTCCTTCATCCTGCAGTTGATCGATAATTAAGGACTGCTTCAAGACGATGACCCTGTGGGGGTATGGACCCCGGAATGACAAGACACAATACTGTAACTTCCTTGCCTTGAACACGTGATATCAGATGTATCTATTCAGCCATAGCGTCAGTTTCTGGGTTCTGCTTAAAACATATTGTGTAACTATAAAACACTAATGTTCAGGGGGGGGGGGTGCTGAAAGTTATAACATGTGATTCTAGCCATGACCCCAACTCTCTTGTACCATGAACATATTTTCTTAATATTTTTTAACGGAATAACTTATCTGCTGTAGGTATTGTTTTCAGTTGAATGATTAAAACAAATGGTTACTATGGCCAACCATTTTAAATCTGTTTCATGAACATTTTCAGTTCAAAATAGCCACAAACTTTCATCACGAACGGGTGCAAAATAAGGATTCTAAAGGGCACCCCATTTCAAGGCAGCTATTAGAGGGCACATCACATCTAGAAGCGCATTACTTACATGTTAAAGAATAGCAAAGCAATAGGATAACATCTAGGACATCAAGGCAATGTAGGTCTACACACGCACCAACGGCACATTGGCCTTCGTGCCTCCTGTTTATTGTTGCGTCTGCACACCTGAATCATGAATATTATGATTATGTCAGATATATACGTACATTGGTATAAATTAATTTTTGTGTAATAAAAAGTAGTAGCCAATTACCAATAACGGTGCGTCCCTTAAAAATTTGAAAATTCTGATTTGGGCACTAGTGTAATAAGCTTTCCTCAAAATTCCCCACATAAAACTGAAAGGGATTAAGCTGAGAACTGTTTCTTTTTGACAAAAAAGGTGAAATACTTAAAGAGACAATGAGGAGATTTCCAGGAAGTAGCGCCCCCAAGTTTTCTTGAACCTAGGTTTTTGACATATTTGGAATGCTTACCGATGTATTAGATCACACCTGAAGTGAATACGCCGAATACGCCGTCTTTATGTAATAAGATGATGATTTAGTAGTTTCTGTCATGCACGACAGAAAGTCAAAGCATGGTTTTCTATGGGGAACAATTACGATAGCAGGCAAGTTCAAAACAAGGTTTGCGGTTTTCTTTTGCACTTGTTTGTCCAATAATCCTTCTAAACGTTCTCGGTAGGTGGTCTACAACCGATCCAGTAAAATTTGAGAGAAATTCATATCCTAAAAAAAATCTCCTCCTGTCACTTTAATTTTCTATAGGAGCAAATAGGAAATTCAGCCTATGTTTTCTATTGAAATATAAGCATATACAAAATCACCTTTTGTTTTCATTTTAAGTTATTTTTCACAGCTGTTTGAGGGTCTCATTTATTATGACAAAACCCGAATAAAATAAAAACTATAGACGGTGACACAGTTTTGACAACTGATTTGAATTATATATTCAATTACTACATCCTGTGTAAATTTTATGAATTTCATTGTGGGCAAATATAATTTCAAAATCAAGTTTTTCACAACTTTCTATGGAGAATGGGCATATAAAGGGCACTATAACATACAAATTATAACTTTTGTAGATATGGCAAGAGTCCCGCAATGGATTTGTCTGATTTTTGCACAGTTGATAGCTCTTGCATGTCACTACTTATATATCAGTTGTCAAAAGTGTGTCGCCATTCCTTAAATTTGTTCTAAAAATAAAAGAGACAATTATCATGGGGCCAAACAGCTGTGTTCTGTAACCAAATGAAAGGTAGGAAATCTATTGAGCATCTATATTATATGAAATCACTACATATCACATAAAACATTGATGACTTGAAATCTCTTGTTGCACCCTTATATAGCAGGAACATTTTCTAAACATAGTCACACCGTACCTTGCAGTAAATGAGTTTGCTTAATATCACATTAGAAATAAATGAACACTCTTTTAGGGGTACGCACATTTGATTACATATATGTTCTTATGCTGAGATCAAAAGTTAAAACTTGTATTCATTTTATCAACCGACATAAAGAGCGTTCATTCTACTTGTCGCCCATTAGTTTGACATTAAAAACTTGTTTATCCCTAGAAAAAATATGAGATGACATTATACCCATACATACATGTATGTCTTTCTAACTTGGTTATTAAAAGTGCCATAGAAAAATACAATAAACAACTCAAAATAAATAACTTCCCCTCTTTTGCAAGACAAAGTCTTAAAAATTGTGCATCTAGTTCTCGAACTGAAATGCCAAAAAGGAGCCTATATAGGTAAATTCTGCACATTTTGATACCTTTGTTTCAGTAGTATACCAACTTGTTGGCCATAGTGAACTGTGCAAAGGGAACAGGGTAGATTCAGAAGTTGCTGTACTGAGGCATTCTCTGTATGAGTTGTATGGATCAACATCCACTCTGCATATGCATATAGGTTTCAACTGCAATTTTGGATATCAGCATTACATCATTCAGAGGGGCCATGCTACAGCACAAAATTAGGTATCAAAATGCACAGAATATGATTTCTATTTGTCATTTTGAAAATAAGAGGCACAGAATTTTAGCTGTAGCTTTATTAAAAGGGAGAAGTTATTTATTTTCTATGCAAAAACAGAGCCAATGTGATGGATAGAAATCATTAGTGAGACTTCAAAACCTTCTCGAAACTAGTATATGCCTCCCTATTGTTTCTTGGGAACCTGTTCCCATACTTATTATGAAACCAGGAAAAGTCCACCCAACAGGACTTCAACCATCCACCCCACCCCACCCGAGTAATTTTCATCCCCAACCTTCTAAACCATTACATAGGCAAAACACAATGTGAATGAAAGAGACTAACAATAACAACAACATAGGGTAAGAGAGAGGACCTCCAGGTACCCTGACCAGACCCCAGGTCAAAATTTTTAACAAGCTTTTATCCACAATAGATATGTTGTATACTCATCTCCACTTTGTTGCGCTGGTTTTATACCACAGTGAAGTTCATATACTGTTTTTATTAAGGGGGGATTTTTTTTTTGTATTTCATGCCCCAAGAGGCTCAATTTAAAAGTCAAAATTTTTCATCTTTATAGAATGGCCTTCACCTCAAAAACCCTGCTATCTTCACAGTAAAGTTGACGCGATATTCAACCCATTTTGAGGGAGGTAAAAAAGTTACTTTGCAATCCCCACAGAGTACTGTGTAAAATAAAATATTGCGTCATCCAAAATGGAGCACATTTTCACTCAAAACATCCAAATCAAACATCTATCTAAATTTCACAGGGTAAATGAGGAAAAATATTAGCTTCTGATACCAAAATTTTGACCACTTCCAGTAAACTCCGGGGCTGCTGGGATGCAGGATTAGCAATCTTTACGACCTGGGATGCGCCGGATTCCATTTAGTACTGAGGTGGCAGTGTGACTAACGCGACCTACCTCTTCATGCCGGACTTAGAGACTCACAAAACTCTGACTCGATGTAATATTACGTCAGTCGCGGTTTAACCACTTTTGACAGGTCCCTGCGTCATCTATACAAATTACTCACAATTTAGACTATACAGTTTTAATTAGGGCCCCTGTTGTTGAATATTTTCCTCCCACGGACTACCCCAATAATTTTGACACATAAGGATAGTTTGCAAATGCCCATAGACCAGAAATACCCATACCAATGAAGCTAGAAAATGAACTAAGTCCACAAATCATGTGGATTTGACGTCAACAAAAGAACACAACATATGGCACGAACTCGTGGCCGGGCCAGCCAGCAAACACCCTCATGGATTGCCCTCCCTGGTCATGGGACCTCGTCCCCCCGTCAGAATGTGACAATATCGCGCGACGCAGCTTATATCCCAGTTACTAATCTATCGAGAGATAGGCTAGAAAATGGGAGCAGCATCGCATTGGAGTTGTACTCAATTAGGAACACTTAGTAAGAAATAATAGAGGAGTAAGCAGCACTGAAACACTCAAAATAGAAAAATAGTTGCAATTAGCAAAATTGTCAATGGACATTGTACAGTTTTAATAAACCCACACAATTCAATGCACTCAGCCCTGAACACAGTCATGCATGTGTATGAGTTAACTACCACACAAGTGCACGATGTATGCATTTAATTCTGGGCCAAGTTCATTAAATTTTGTGGGTTACAGTACAATGGAATTCAAAATCTCACCAACTGCAACTTCTGGTCTTGGGTTTATGGGAGTTTAGTGCTTTAATACTCCTCCATTAATTTCAAACAGAAACTTTCCTTGACCAACATATATTTTAAGATTATTTGTTCATGGTAAAATGTTCAAACTGGTGTGATTTTTTTGTGCCAGGTGTACATCAATACCACTGGAGCAATTTGAATCAAAATAATAGCGTTTTGATGATGAGTCTCCACGTACGGCACCAAACATTTATAGAAAAATTGTACAATGCACCTTGATGGCCAGTATTCATAAATCACAATAATTTTATACGGAGTGTCATATCACACTAAAAACAGTAATTTATGCAATATATGCTGCAGTACAGGGTGACCTCAATGTGTTCATTCAACTGTGAACGTTTTGTTTTTCTAAAGAGCATTTACAGAATGTAATATTTTGGAAATATGA
Organism: Ophioderma brevispina; assembly: GCA_023653785.1. Classification (NCBI taxonomy): domain Eukaryota; kingdom Metazoa; phylum Echinodermata; class Ophiuroidea; order Amphilepidida; family Ophiodermatidae; genus Ophioderma; species Ophioderma brevispina. Next base: position 31,823 of record JAMKCH010000706.1, read on the forward strand.
AACAAACCCACTGCGGGATAAGCAAAATGAAGCAGCTTGAACCATCAACCTAGCGTGTTATGATGCTATCTCTGCCTGGTAGTCTTCCACTGGGAGATGTATGATTGTTATCAAACTTTCTTGCTGTTTCTTGTAAGCCACAATGTAAAGGTATCTCATAGAGCCATTCTTGATACAGAGTCCAGTGCTTTCTTGATTGTCAGTCCAAGGAATTTGAAGCAGGTTCTCAGAGTCTGGTCAATGAATCTTTTGAACCATTTGAATCTTTTGACGTGCACAGTATTGGTGGTATTCATAATATCAAGTCCAGGTTTATACTACATCCTGCATTCTTTCCAGGATATTGCGACTTGTGGGATGGACGGTGGTGGGTTAAGCACTCTGTTCCCCGGTGCCCTCCCTCTCAAGTTGCAGTAACTTTAACTATCATGGTATTGTGCGGATGTTTTCTTTTCTTCATCTACATATGTGAAACCCATGCAATATTCATTTGTGAAGCTAGGAACAGTTGATGTGAGGTGACGAGCAACAATATGCCAAGTCAATGCCCTTACTTTACCAGTTCAGAAGTGAAAAATTTCATCTTAAACCAGGAACCTAGCATGTTGTGATGTATCTCTGCCTGGTAGTCTTCCACTGGGGGATGTATGGTTGTGTGACTAACTCCCAACTATCAAACTTGTAGTTTCTTGTAAGCCACAATGTAAATGTAGCTTGTAGAGCCATTCTTGATACAGTGTTGCCTTTGAGTTGGCTACCATCTGTAGTGCAGATAGGTGATGATCAACTTCTCGTTGACGGTCATATATTCCGTCTTCTTGGCATTAGATGTAAGCCGACTTTGTCTGCAGCATTCTCAAGTGCTGTTAGTAGATCTTGTGCACCACATACCAGATCAGCTGTTACAGCTAGATCATCTGCGTAGTCAAGGTTTGTGAGATACTGACTTTGGTGACGTCTAGAATGCTTGGGTTTGATGGGGAGTCCTTTGTCGTTCATGATGTCAAGACTCGTGTCTGAGAAGGTAATCAACCACGACTACAAAGAGCTAGGGAGCAAGAGTATCTCCTTGGAGGATTCCAGTAGTTGTTAGGAACTCCTTTGCGGGTCCATCCATGGTCTGCACAAAGCTATATGGGTTATCATAAATGATGGCAATTGCCTTGACAGTCTCATCTGGGACACCGTAGTTGGCGAGAATATGCAGCATTACATCCCTGTTTACACTGTCAAAAGCCTTGGAAAAATCTACAAACACAATTGAGGCTTTCTCTTGGAAATTCTCAACTCTTCTATGATCCTTCTGAGGGCAAGTATCTGGGGTATCTGCCTTTGCGAAAACCATTCTGGTTTCGTCTGAGAATGGAATCTATGTGAGGAGTGATTCTGTTGAGCAGCATGGACTTGTAGATCTTAGAGACCAGTGGTGACAGTGTGATTCCTCTGTAGTTTTTGGGTTGTTGGAGGTCGCCTTTCTTTGGTAGAGGAATGATGAATGATGTTGAGAAGGCAGCTGGTTTGTTTCCCATGTAGGTGTTATTACAAAATTCTAACAGTTGACCATGGAATAGTGGATTCTTCCAGATTACTGCAGGTGTCTTGGTGTTGTTCAGTTTCTTTAAGCAGATCTGAAGCTCCTATATAGTGAAAGGTCCAGTCTGGATGGGAAGGGTGTCTGCTATCTTGTGATTGAAGAAAGGTTCATCAAGGTTAGTTTTATTCTGAACTGGCTTGCCAAGCAGAGAACTAAAGTGCTGGAACCATGTGTCAAGGTGCTCTTCTGCTGTTTCACCTTTGATTCTTATAGGTGGGGTAGCCTTCTTATCAGTCAGCTCCCTCAGGGCCTCCCAGGCAGCAGCATGCTTGTTTTCAAGATGTAGGGTGTTAAGTGTTTCAGCCTTGGACTTAACATGCTCCTCAAGCACCACAGTGTAAGCATCATCAAGTGCAGTCTTAGCATCATCAAAGTTCTGCTTGGAGCTTCTGGTGGATTTAGTATGGTGCTTCTTGGCTGCAGGCTTCAGTTTTTCTCTGGCTTTGCTGACTTTGTCATTTGAGGCAAAGGCAGTAGTACACCATCACCTCTTGGATTTTTTTTTGGTTTGGTATTTTGAAATTATTTATGAGAAACAAAACAACCTGCATACTTTGAACTCTGAACCTCTTTTGTTCCGGCTACTGGCAATTTTAAATTTGAGGGGGTCGTTGTATCAAACCAGGTACTGGTGTGAAGTTCAATATTCAGAGGCGTCAAAAGGTAAGAAATTACACCTTTCAGATCCTTCAAACTTGGTACTCGGATGACTTTTTCAGCTGCAGATTGTAAAATATGTGATCAGAAAAAACTGCCACCCTCTCCAATTTCAGTTACGGGGGACCAAAAATGGTGCACACCACCACTCGGACCATTTGTTGTGGGACCACAAATCAAAAAGTAGTAAAAGTGTGTTGGTAACAGCCAAACTAAATATCCTATGTATAAATGTCTTGACAAATAATTACTCTCATGGGATGATAGATAGCGCTTGACAAAGGAATAATTCCAATTTAACCTGGAATTGTCCCCCCCCCCACAAGGCAGGGACATTTCACGCCACCAAATTATTCGGCTGGAATGATGTTTAAGTATGGGGTTCCCTGCTTTGAAGTTTCTGCACAGTTTCACCATGGGGTAACTGCCTTATGTAGGTAAATAGGCTTCAAAGAATTGTAAACTATAAAATATCAGGGACAATAAATCCCCATTGAAATGTACAGAATTCTGAACTTTGCACCCGGGTAATTAAAGTGCAGTGTTAAAGACTTTGTAATTTCCAAGTTGGACCTTGGTAAAATTCCAACAATGAAATGGAAACCATATATCATCAACCTTTTTTACCACCGATCAGATCATGCACAAATTTCAGCTTGGTGTCTGTTTGGTAAGAAATAACACTTTAAAAAAAAAAAAAAAAAATATATTTATAATGAAGATGAACTGGATGTTAATATTTCCAGTTTGCGAAGTTCAGGTTCTACTGGGTTCAAATGGGAAGTTCTCTTTAAAAACTGAAGTACATGAAGTAGGGGTTTTTTAAGGGACCGAACATATAGAAGACACTAGACACCACCACATGAAACTTTGCACAACATATAGCAAGGACCCCCCCCCCCACATATTTCAAGCAGAATTTGGTGCAGAATGTCTTACATTGGTTTTAAGGGGGGCCAAGTGAAGCTTAAGTTGGAATGTTTTGCTTTTTGTAACAGCTATATCTCATCCAATGAAGCTGATATAAGTAAATTGTACACAAGATTTAGCTATCACCAGCCCCAATTTGGAAGTTATGTAACTTTTACGTTTTGACTTATGGCACCCAAAATTATGGTCCTAGTAGTTTTTGAGCCATATTTGACCACTTAAATTGGAGTGAGATGCATTTTTTTCTGATCACATGATCACTTATTTGCAATATGCAGCATAAGGTAATCCAGAATATCAAGTTTGAAGGATCTGAGGGGTGTAGTTCTTTACTTATGGCCCTCTGAATATTGAACTCCAGACCGGTACATGTTTTTGAGGTGACCCCCTCAAATTACATGATTTTTGTCATGAATATCTTTCAATACACACACAAAAAAGAAAGAAATCCATGAGGTGATGGTGTAATCGATTTGTTGAATTGACTCAGTATTGGTGGTATTCATAATGTCAAGCCCTGGCTTATATACTACATTCTGTAATCCATTCTTTCCAGGATATTGCGACTGCCACCGGCTTGTGGGATGGGCGTAAGCACTTTGGTCCAAGGTGGCCTCCCTCTCCAGTTGCAGAACTGTCGTGGTATTGTGAGGATGTTTTCTTTTCTTCATCTACATATGTGAAGCCCTATGCAATATTTGTTTATGAAGCTAGGAACAGTTGATGCGAGGTGACGAGCAACAACGTGCCAAGTCATTGCCCCTACTTTCAGTTCAGAAGTGAAAATGTTCATCTTGATTTTTCAGTCCAAGGAATTTGAAGCAGGTTCTCAGAGTCTGGTTGATGAATCTTTTGAACCCCACTTGTGGTTCCTTTATAAGGTCTTCATACTTGCACTTTTTTGGTGGTTTGCCTGTGCCAAATCAAGCCCAAGCTTACATACTACATTCTGTAATCCATTCCAGGATATTGCGACTGCCACCGGTTTGTGAGATGGGCGATAGTGGGTTAAGCACTTTGGTCCAAGGTGCCCTTCCTCTCCAGTTGCAGAACTGTCATGGTATTGTGAGGATGTTTTCTTTTCTTCATCTACATTTGTGAAGCTAGGAACAGTTGATGCGAGGTGATGAGCAACAACGTGCCAAGTCAATGCACCCACCAGTTCAGAAGTGAAAAACTTCATCTTGAACCAAGACCTAAACCTAGCTTGTTGTGATGCTATCTCTGCCTGGTACCTCTTAGAGCGGGAGCAGGGACCTGGGTCAACATAATTGTTCAAGTCCCACTACAATAAGCTTTTATACCTTTGGTAGTTAGTATGGCTCTCTATTCAAATAACAGGGAGGTAGTTAGTGGTCTCAAATTGCGGTTTAAGTTTATACAGGGGTCAAACTCTTAAAATACTTCAATCATGTTGAAATGTATGCCATATTGCCTGTCTAGTCATAAGGTTTCCAAAATGTAGTTTGTACCATCTATGACCATTACTTTTTTAGTTATTGGGTAAAAATGGCTAAAATTGTAAAAAATTTGTACAGGGCGAAAATCAGAAGTTGCTCCAATTTTGGTAAAAAATAAAACAAATTGTTCATCTAGCTTAATTAATGTATCAAAATAAGGAATAGTTTGTAGCATCTGCTATGCGACAAAATAGGTTATGGAGCAACATAATCCAATTGGCATTGACCTTCTCTGACCTTTATGTCAGTAGGTAAACATTTAACATAACCAAAACTATACTTTTTGTGAGTCCTCTTTCCTTAGGCAATAATTTGCAAGTACGTAAAATATAATCAGAGTAACTTTCAATGTTGACCCCTGGACAAATTGAGATTAACCTTTTTTTACCGTTTTAGTCATTTTTACCCTATAACTCCAAAACCAATAGTCGTAAGTGGTACAAACTAAATATTTTTGGAATCCTTATGACTAGGACAATATGAAAAATGTTTCAACATGTTTGGAGTAATTTAAAAGTTTGACCCCTGTGTAACCTTAAATTGGCCCTATTGAAAAGTGACACCACAATTTGAGACCACTAACTACCTTGCATTGATATAGAGGGTCCATACCAACTACCAAAGATGTCAAACCTTAGATGTAGGTGGGCATGAATGAACTCCTTAAATAAGGACCCTATGATATTCTGCTCCTGCTCTATTACCACTGGGGATGTATGGTCGTGCGACTAACTCCCAACTACCAAACTTCTTGTTTCTTGTAAGCCACAATGTAAATGTAGCTTGTAGAGCCATTCTTGATAAAGAGTCCAGTGCCTTCTTGATTTAGGTTAAGCACTTGGTCCAAGGTGCCCTTCCTCTCCAGTTGCAGTAACTGTCATGGTATTGTGAGGATTTTTTTCTTTTCTTCAACTACATATGTGAAGCCCATGCAATATTTGTTTTTGAAGCTAGGAACAGTTGATGCGAGTTGACGAGCAACAACGTGCCAAGTCAATTCCCTATTTTACCAGTTCAGAAGTAAAAAAATTCATCTGGAACCAGGAACCTAGCATTTTGTGATGCTATCTGCCAATATATTATTCCACTGGGGGATGCATGGTCGTGCGACTAACAACTGCCAAACTTGTTGTTTCTTGTTAGCCACAGTATTTAAGTACCGTAACTTGAAGAGCCATTCTTGATACAGAGTCCAGTGCCACCTTGATGTGTCAGTCCAAGGAATTTGAAGCAGGTTCTCAGAGTCTGGTCGATGAATCTTTTAAACCCAAATTGTGGTTCCTTGATATTGGTCTTCATATTTGCACTTTTTTTGTGGTTTGCCTGTGCCAAATTCTCCTCTGCCAGCACTGTCTGTTCAATTAAAACACCTGTGCGGTGGTGGTCATACAGCAAATGAAGCTTTCAAACACATTAATCAAAGGTCAAGTTTAATGTTGCATTCATTTCTTTGGTGAAAATTTTACCTTTGTGAATGTAATAATGTGCTGTAATGTCCATTACTTTGTCTTTTTTCAAATAGCCAGTCTTTCTTACCTCTGCTACTGATTTCCCAACTATATCCATCAGGTACAGATCTAGCTGTGCTACTTTCAATGAATTTAATGAAGATGTTGTAATAAGTCCTTCCCAGTCAATGTCTTCTACTCCTTTTGCATCTTCTTCCTGTCGTATTTCCTTATTTTCTTTCTTTCTTACAGCCATTTTCACCCTTTTTATGTACTCGTTCTCCACATAATCATGTACCTCATCCTTTAGGTCTTCACCACAGAATCTCAGGAGGAAGTCTGGTAGCTTCTCTTTAATCTTCTCTATTGTATTGTTGTCATCTCTTGTACGGTACGAAACACTGCCATCTTCATTTACATGATCAGAAATCTGAAGTTTAGGATCACCACACTCTCTTATCAAATTATTAAGTTGAGTTCTTGGGCAGAAGTCATTTGGATCTCTTTGGTTTTGCATTATTTTCTGTACATCCATGCAATCTTTTGCTGTGATGTTTCCAATTTCTATATCATTAGGGTGTAAATAGGGAAATGCCTCGGTGTTTGAATAGTCTGGAACAGGAGCGGGTATCCGTTCAATACCATTAGTGCAGAAATCTAAACCTGTCTTTGCATGGAATAGGCATGGGTCTGGACCACAAGCATTTCTTATTCCCTCCATCCCATTATCATATATGATATAGTGGTCATCAATGAATTTTGCAACTGCTTGAAAGTAATGGCAGCCAGGAAGTGATTGCAATGCAGTCGATGATGATGCTGTGGTGCATTTCTTCATGTACTCTTCATCAAAAAAGAGATGGATGTATGGATCATAACTGGGAGTGAATGCTGTTAAGGTTGTGCCTCTGCACTTCACATCTTGGTATCTCTGTGCCACTTGTTGTGCACAATCTTTTGAAATGCTTCTGTTCCGTTCTTCTTCAAACAGCTTGAAATCCTTTATACTCATTTGCAAAAGTGCTGCTTCTCCAATTTCCTGGTACAATGTAGGTCTGTTGATTTGAATACTTGTGCCATCTCCAACTGCCTCGTTTAAAGTGCTCATAACTTTTTCAACAGAGTGCATTTTTGAATCCCGTGGAGCATAGTGCATGCGGCATTGTAAGTCTAAATCATTAATAAGAAAGTATTCTGCATATCTTATTCGTACCAGCTTCTCATTGGTCCCGACTCCAGGTCCAGCATCAGAGGTTTGAATGTCAACTGGCCTATGACGAGGTAACTTTTCATTTTCCAGGTTCAAGATGAAATTTTTCACTTCTGAACTGAATGTTGAAAAGGCTTTTCCAATGTCATCTGGCACTTCTGCAGCAAGGGAAGGAAGCATCAGCAGGAAGTCATTTAGTGAACTACACAAGGTTTCAATCTTGGGAACAAGGTGCCCATACTGCTCCACACCCTTTACCTCAGCTAGGATGCTGGATAATCGATGGATTAAAACCTTGTGTCGTAGCATTTCCCTCTGTAAGTAATCTCCTCCTTGGGTTATGTTCAGATAGTCTTCCGCAATATCCATCATTAAATACTGGATTAAGCTATCTTTAAGGAAGACTAACTGACATAACGCACTTCTCTCTTTGCTTCCTGCTGTGGGTTCGGATTCATCTGTAACCTCATGCTGATCAGGAAATTTCAGCCTTGCTGCATATAGGTCATTCAACCAGTTTGTGGCACTACTGGGATACACTAACTTGGGTTTGGTGGTTACACCAATGGTATTTGATGCAATGCTATATTTGTCATCCATTTCTATCATATTTTCTACTATCTGAATCACTCCTGGAGCGACATAACCAGCTTCACTGGGGAAGTCATATGCTGGAAGATGTTTCTGTAGCTCTTGATTGGTGAGAGTCACCGGTTTGTGCAAAGGTCTGCTGAAGCCCTCTGATGTACCACAACGCAGATACGCCTTATCATCGATCGCTCTCCGTAACACAAACCTTCGAAAATCAGGCCCATTCTTTTGTGAAAAACAAAACCTTGTATAGTTTTTCACATGGGCTCTGTTGTAGTGTACATTGATGTGCCTGTCAGCATCTTTCTTTTGTGACTTCCGGCCAAACTTCCACAAGCCTTGGCCTCTGTGATCTTTGGCACTTCGATATCGCTTGTTCCGAGGGGCAGCCCAAGATTGATAGTAGATGATGACTTGATGAGACGCTTACCATTATCTTGTAGCCATTTGTTAGCTATCATCTGTAAGTCCTTACTGTGCCTCCTCTTGTGACCCTCTAAATAGCCAACATCTGGATTTCCTTTACGCCTTTCATGAGCAGATAGTTGTTCGCACAACGCCCTGTATACAACATCTTCAGCTCCTCTGTCTATTCTGTATTTTCCTGCTCCTTTTCCCTTCTGACTTAAAATGTTTGCTTCCATTTCTTGATTTCTTTTTTTGCAGCTTTTTTCCCCATTTTCTGGTGGTCTTTCCTTATTCTACGTAAGCGCTCTTCCTTGTTCTCCAATTGGAATTTGGCATATTCTATTTCTTTGTGAGACGTCATTTTTTCAGTGCTTTCTCGTTCAGTTTCCACTTCTGCTTCCAGCTTCTTTACTAAATCAGTAAGTCTCTTCATGTTATCTTCTGTAAATTGCTCTGTTTTTTGAGATATTTCATCAGCCAATGCCAAAACTATCTTCTTCATTTGTGATACAATGTCTTCATTTAACCCAAGTTGGTTCCGCAGTGAGTTTGTGGAGGATGTCAATGCAAGCATACAGACTGCAGCTGCCCTTTCTCTTCTGGAGTTGAACACGCTCATTACATTTCTAAAATGATATGGAAGTTCCCCTAACACTTGACTTTTTTGATTTTCTGCTTCTTCAATAATATTATTGAGACCCTCTAGGAATGAGTGGTTAGACTTGGGATTGTCCATAAGTAGGACATGGCCTGGTTTATTATTACATGTATCTATAGACACAATTACAACAGGTAAACCTCTGCGTGGTTGTAACAGAGACTCAAGGAATGAATGCCTGCCTGAATCATGTTTGTTTTTAGGGTGATATTCCACTGGAAGTTTGGCAAGATAATCTTCAAAGCACATGTCCAAAGGCATTTCATGAACATAAATCAACTCATTCAGCAAGTTGAGTATAGATTTTAAAATAGCTATTTCTTTGGTGAAGTAGAATTCTCAATTTTCTTCTGTAACTCATCAACCCGTTCTGCAGCTGAACAATTTACTGCAGAATACTGAATATGTTTACCAGTGCTCTTGCTTTGTTGTCTGAACTTGGTTCGATTTTCATTGACTTGGTCCATGCTGGAAAATTACCTGGAAATAGATACAGATTAGATCTGTGAAAACAAAATAAAGACTGAAACTTGTCTTGCATCATTGTTTCCATGCATAATTTAATGTTGATTGCTTATATCAAACAAACCCTTGGATTTGCTTAAATATGTCCCTGCCGAATGTCGCAATCACTAAGAAGTGAAAACTTAAACTGCACCAAACCACGCCCCCTTAATTCTGACCAACACTCCCTTAAACCCAGGACCACTCCTGGGCAAAAAAATTTAGCATTAAAACATGGCGTGCAAAATGTTGGGTCCACATGGACCCCCCCCCCCTTAATAAGTGTTAACACTTAAAGTGACACGAGAGATTTTGTTAGGATACAAATTTCTCTCAAATTGCACAGGATCGATTGTAGACCACCTACCAAGAACGTTCCGAAGGTTTATTGGATAAACAAGTACAAAAGAAAACCGCAAACCTTGTTTTGAACTTTCCTGACTATCGTAATTGTCCCCATAGAACACCGTGCTTTGACTTTCTGTCGTGCACGACAGAAAGTACTAAATCATCATATTATTACATAAAGACGGCGTATTCGGCTTATTCACTTCAGGTGTGATCTAATACATTGGTAAGCATTCCAAATATGTAAAAAACCGGGGTTCGAGAAAAATTGGGGGCGCTTCTTCCTGGAAATCTCCTCATGTCTCTTTAAGTGCCTAAGGGGGGGGGGTTCCACAGTACCCAAGATTTGTTTTTTGGCGATTTCTCTCTTGTGAAAAAATATTTTCGAACTCTAATTTTTTGTAATTGTGTAACTTATCGATGGGCTTCTTTCCATAAAAAAAATTACTAAAATTTCTTGCCTGTTAATGAGATAATTAGCTTGGGTCCCTAGGAACCCCCCACTTTGTAAATAGGGCACCAATAAAAATGCAAAACCCTGTGCCAAAATATTTTTCTTTCTTCTTAATGTTAAGGTCAGATGCATGAAACAAAATAATTAGATAATCAGAAACAATAATTAACCCTTAATATGTGCTGAAAAGAAGCGATTTCATCATCGAGCGACTGGGGGCCATTACTGTACAAACCTATGGCAAATTATACATGTCGTATTTACTGCCCCAACAAAGAAACAAGAATGTACAAAATGGTAATGTTAGTGCTAAATATATGTAAATTGGATCTTCTAGAGCAGATCTAAACATGAAAATGACTTGTGAAGTGTATGCTGTGGAAGCAGGGTCGTGGAAACATCAAGTTACATTTTGAGCGATTTTGATAAATTTCCAAAAACAACCATTTGCCCCTAATTTCCAGACGATAAACTGGAACTCATTTATATTGCACCTTTGGCCTCGTCTTATGACCCCTCAAGGTGGTATGAGTTTCATTTGAAAATTCCCTCGGGAAAGTGGTTTCCTTGGGGTGGGTTCCATGGAACCCCCCTTAGGCACCAACGTGAGTGAAAACACCTTAGGCACTTAAGTGTTAGAGCTGATTATTTTATAGTCACTATCATCATTTCAGTCATCTCAGATAAACATTAAAATTATCAGTTTTCAGACTATACTACTGTGACACACTTGATGTATGGTTATCAGACTGTGTATGGGCTGGCAATAGGACTTGCAGTGTACCAAGAGTTAAGGTTGCCATTTGGTTGCCAATTTACAGGTTATTTTGTTCATCTGTTGTCTTTTCATTGGGTCACATGCCTAGCACATCTCCTTTATGAATCCCTTGGCCTTAAAGTCTGACTCAGAGATTTCGAAATATTATTTTTTGTGTAATAATGAAAAATAGTCAACTAAAACTAAAGATAGTAATCTAATATGCACAATTCCGAAATTGAGATGAATCCGATTTTTCGTTTTGATGCAGTAAACATTTATGTGTAGTATTACGGTCCCATAGGATACTGTGTATAACAAAAATTCCGGATCCGGAATTTTATAACAAAGTTGTGGATTTCTATATGAAGGAATTCGATTTAAGCTAGCAATTCCACAGTGATTCGCATATGGACAAGATTATGTACATGCAAAAAAACACAGTTATTTTGGAAATTGAGGCGCCCTCCTTCAGAAATCTACTGAGTAGGCCTTTAAGTGGACCAAGGGGTGTTCACTCCCGTTAGTCGGGGGGAGTCCATGGAACCCCCAAGGAAACCACTTTCCCAAGGGAATTTTTGCACGAAAGTATACCACATTGTTGAAGGGTCATAAGGCCCCCCAAATCAGCACTACAAAGATGAAAATTCGTTTTTATTTTGAGGCTGAAATTTCGGGGCAAAACATTGTTTTCAAAACATGCGGAAATCGGAGCAAAAGACAGAAAATTCAATGAGCCTTGCACTTTATCAAACGTTTTGAAAATTATTTTATGTTGATATCTACTATAGAAGACCCAAATTATATTGAACACAAAACTTGCAGTTTTAGGGAATCTTGTATTACATAAATCCTAAGGGTCAATTATTTGTAATGTTACTAATATATTGTTTAATTCATGTAGTGTTAAGATAGATCAGCAAAAAAATCTGCTTTGGTTCTTTGATTTTTAAAATTTCTCATACGACTTCCGTTATTGCCAAGGGGGGAGGTTCCATGGGACCCCACTAATTCACTCATTAATACAGTTGGCTGGTTTTAAATCCCACGCGTAAAGGGCCAGGCGAAAACAAATTTTTGGTGGTCCATAGGACCCCGCTTGGTCACTTTGTTTATATAGGCCACATAAAGTAAAAAGTCAGACTCGACAACTTTTGGAAAAAAATCTGCGATTAAGAAAAAAATGGGTATAGCCCCATGATGTTGCGCGCTTATATTGCAAGCATAAGGCTCATAACGTTTGCTTTGCCGACGGCGGTTTTGCGAAAAGTACAACGCGTTGCGCACATTTCGCGGCAACGCGGTTGTCGACATTTCAGAACGCGTTGCTGTGTCTGCCATCAAAATCATGACTTTCTGGACTTATTCAAAAAATAGCCCCCAACGCGTTGCTAGAATACTTTGCAACGCTTTGGCGAACCTTCACAACGCGTTGAGAACCTTCACAAATCGGCGTTGAGAGCTTCACAACGCGATGCAAGCCGTCACAACGCGTTCTGAACGGTTATATTAGCCATAAGGGTTAAACTGTTATTGCCGCAACGCGTTGTTGAGAAAGTAGCAAACGCGTTGCGACATTTCGGCACGGGGCGTTGCGCCACGGCCAATCCAAAATGCATGAATTTCTGTGACGTAATTAAAAAAAGATCCCCACCACAAACGCGTTGCGGCAATCGTTTATGACCTTAATGGCTTTCACAAGCGTTGTGCAACCATCACAAGGGTTGCGAGCTTCACAACGCGTTTGTAAACCTTCCAACGCGTTGTGAATGCATAAGGGTATAACGTATTGCCTTGCAAACGCGTTGTGAAGGTTTGCAACGCGGTTGTGGACGGGTCGCAACGCGTTTGTGAGATTTATATTTTTGAATAACGTCACAGAAATTCATGATTTTGATTGGACGACACGCAACGCGTTGCGGAATTTCGCAACGCGTTGCTGAAATGTCGCCACGCGTTGCCGAATATCGCAACGCGTTGCTGAAATGTCGCAACTCGTTGTGACTTTCTCACAACGCGTTGCGGCAATACTTTTATGACACTTATGCTTGTTAACTTAGCAACGCCGTTTTGAAGCCTTGAACGCGTTGTGAAGCTCGTAAAGCGCGTTGTGAAGGTTTGCAACGCGTTTGCAAAGTATCTAGCACGCGTTTTGGGTCTTTTTTTTTGAATACGTCCCAGAAATTCATGATTTTGATTGCCGTACACAGCAACGCGTTGCTGAAATGTCGCAACGCGTTGCCGAAATGGTCGACAACGCGGTTGCTACTTTTTCCCTCGCAACGCGTGCAGCAATACGTTATGACTTTGTGCTTGCCATACTCCGCTCACACCTCCTCTTGGACACTTTATAAAGGCTCCTCGATTCAGGTTATCCTGAACACCTTAGGATGGAGTTCCGCAAAACCACGTTTTCAGAAGTTTAATCTCCGAACATTCTCGTGCAGAGAGGATATGTGTATGGGCAAGCTGATTGAACCACCAACCCCGATAAACTATGTTTATCTAGATAACATAGTTTTTCTCTGAGAAACATAGTTTATCAAGAGAAAACATAGTTTATCAAGAAAAAACATGTTTTCATTTTGAAAAACATGGGTTTTATCAAATTGATAAACTATGTTTTTCTCTCGATAAACTTAGTTTTCTAGATAACGTAGTTTACTAGATAACCTTTTTAAGTTTTTTTCTCTTGATAAACCGTGTTTATCTAAAAATTTAGTTTATCAAGAGAGAAAAGAAGCTATGTTTATCTAGAAAAACATAGTTTATCAAGAGAGAAAAATATGTTTTTTCTAGAAAAAACGTAGTATTTCAAGAGAGAGAAAACTGTTTATCAGATAACTTAGTTTATCGGGGTTGTGGGTTCAATCAGCTTGCCATAGATGTGTCTGGTAGAAGTGAGCCAAGTCTCTAGGTGAGGCGGGGATACTCTAGTACCCATCCCTTGCCTTCGTCCACCGCCTGAGACTACTGTGCGAAAGTAAGGTCACGGAGGGTAACTCTCAATAGTGTAGTGTACTTCCTTCTTAGAAGACAGAAGGGGGTATATTAGCGTTTGAAACACCTACCCTCCCGAACTAAGCCACTCCGAATGTTTTTTTCTCATCCACAAGGTATCGTGGAAAGGTTTAATATTTTGCAAAATGGAGAAACAATTTGGGTTAGGGATGTTCCTCCGCGTGTATTGGCGCGTTGATTCCGCCAAACTTTGTTTAATAATGATTGCGGTATAGTCCAGGAAAATTGAGGTTTGACCTGGAACTGGAACAAATTGCTATCAAATTTTTTTTTGCAACAATGCATTTGCTTAAGTAACCCAAGATGATATACTAAGTCCGAGGAAATCGATTGCAGAAATATTCCTAATTTGCCATACATTCAAAAGGCCGCATTTGTGATAGAATTTTTGTTAGTATCTCGAGTTCTGAGACTCTTAGAAGAATAATTTCGGTATCTATCCACCTGTTTTCAAGGTCTGTGAACCCAATTATGACAGTACTAATAGCATAGGACGTTTGGTTTCAGTTAATAATTTGCAATAAATCCAATGGCCGCCATTTTGATAGATTTTTTTGTCCACATCTCGAAATCTAGTCACAAAGAGCTACAAAGAAGTCTATATTGTGTCTAATTCTACTCACATAATTCTGTGATCAATTATTGAAATGTGAATTGTTACAAGTGAATGATGAGCACCTTCTTCCCCTTAATTAGCATAATCCAAATGGACCAGACAACAAAAGCCCAAGGTAATAATTCTGACAATACTGATACGTCCTACGATGCGTGGCAATTTTAACTTTGCAATAATATGGCACCAATATTGGTAAGAAATACATAACGGAACAATATATTTCCATTTCATATGCCAGTCTTAACCATGCAGAATCATCTCCTGCTTCAAGATCAAGTCCGACTGGTGAAGAATGGCACATTGATACCGTTTAATTTTAAAGGTTATGACCCTATTTAATATAAAGTGTTCATCTTGACAGAAATTGCCTTTAACCCCAAACCCCCATCTGTAAGTTTTGCGCCGCTATTTCAACCCATTTTGTATGAGAGATAAAGATGTTATTTTGTAAGCACATAGAGTACGTGTAAATTCAATATTCGCTCATAACATCCAACCACATACCTTTAGCCTTAAGATTCACAGCGTAAATGAGAAAAATAGTAGCTTCTACATAGACCAAACTTTTGACCACTTCCTCGGTAAAATCTGGGGTTCCGTGGACGAAGGCATTAGCACTCAGTCCCATGGCCCTTTATTCTAATCTACATATTGCCACTTATCAATACTTACGGTATTGCTTAACCTTCATCTATCAGGTTCTATTTTTGTACCCCTGTCTAACCAGCGGGGGGGTTGAGTCAACCCCATATAGAGACCCCCTTTGAACTTGGTTTTGTGCTCAATGGATAGCTATGGTGGTTTTGGAATTGATTTTTCTATCCAGTTATACAAAATAAGACCAAAATTCCCAGCATCTTGCTTCTGTGACTTCCACATGCATGGCGCCCTTGCAACTTTGGTGAAATCAGTTTTGGTACAGCAGTTTAGGACAATTTGGATTTTGGGGTCAAATAAGCAAGAAAAACTCAATTTAACATAACAAATAAAATGAAGTTTTATATAACATGAAAAACTTAAATTTTTAAGAGCAATATGTGTATCAAGTTACATAGTAAAGTATAGAGGCTTCACCAATCCCCTGAACTTGGCGGCTTACTCTAGCTTCCCCGGTAAGGTTGGTGGTCCGAATTTTTTCAATAATACGCGCTCAAAGGCTAATAAAATACCTAAATTATTGCGACCACAATCACACACTTTTATTTTGCACCAGGAGAAAACTCGAGGGAGTGCAACATACCCCATTCCTCCATAGCAATTTTTTATAAATCTTAAACTATGGTATTATTTTCAAAATTAAAAGTACAAAATAGTTTGCGACATTGCTTAAAATTGTGGCCATATGGGTGATTTTCCTTAAGTATGCCTATTTAAGCAAAAACAATGTGTTTAAATGTCCTTTGTTTCACCATCCCGATAGTCTTTTTTAACAATGTTGGGGTTCCTATAACGGTCGGAGGGTTATGGTTTGGTACAGGATAATTACAGAAAGGGAAAACATGTAGAGATATACCGCGTGTCCCAAAAAAAAAACGCAACTCTTGGGTCAGCCGCAATAAGTTTTTAACACAAAAACCATAATTACTTGTGTCTTTATTTGTAATGTAAGATAGCAGTGTTATGCTTAACATCCCCTGAAAAAATCATAGTGATAGATTCAATAGTTTTTAGCGGTATGACCCCAACCAACAGTACCCGCAAGACCATTTTGCAAAAAATTGAGGAGCTGGTAATCACACGACGGCATTGAAGAACAGAATGACACATACAATATTGATTTCAATCAACATTTACGTGCCCAAATCCTTGCAGACACACCTTTACTACTGGATCAAATAACGCAATTTCATAATTATTATTTAACTGATAATGAATAAAACATTAATTTAATTAGTGATGAAATACGTTTCCAGACGATATAAAACTATGACTAGTCATAGACAAACTCCACATTACTACAATGATAACTACGTTGGGCTAACTTGCTTGTTACTGAAATGTTACATTCTGCACTTTTATGCAAGTAAAACTTGTTTCAACAGAAAACTCAATAACAATATCACATAGATTATTCGTCATTATTTTGAGTTAAGGAAACTCTGTGTGCTGTCACAAAATTATGATGACTGATTAGCTCTTATCACTCATTTGGACAATACGAAGAGTTGTTGATCATACATTCCTAATTCCAACATCTTTTTTTAAGTGTGTTTAATGCATGTTTATTAGTGATACAATGGAACCTTCATAGGTGATATCTGTTGCAGTAGCTGTCTTTAAAAACGGGAAAATATGTTGGACTTAGAGATTCATATGTGGTGGTTCTGGGTGCAAAACGTACCGTGCCGTATTTGTAGTTAATCGCGCTTCAATTTGGTTTAATGGGTCCGCAGGTAACTTGATTTCTGGGGTCATATCTTAAAAATATTGTCTCTACTTTATGAACTTTTCATGGAAACCTTACTACAGTCCCACTTTCCCTACCAAAAGAATACGTAGTCACTGGTTTTGGTTAAAACTTATGGCGCCTGTCACCAAGTGTTGCATTTTTTTTGGTGACACACGGTATAACATCCTCTTTCAAAAATATATTCACTTAAACAATTATCTCTGGTTGTTAATTATTTTGGGCTGATATATGTTTCTCCCTACAGCAATGAAAAAAAAAATTGAAATGTTCAACAATTGACACAAAATTTCACTTCTATATCATTTTGGAAAATTTGACAGTCTCATTTGACCAAGTTTAAGTTGTAAGTAGCAATTATTGTTTCACTAATTGTGGCTTGGTTTTAGAAGTTGTCCTTTTCCGTCAAACAATGTCTTTTCTGAATGATATTTAGATCAAATTTGAAAATATTAATATTGACAAAAGTTGAAAAAATAATCTTGAAAAAAACCTACGATGTGCGTTTTAACCTCATAATAAAAAACTAGTCTACCCTCTCCTGGTATCACATCAGTAAAGATAGAAAGTCATGCTTCCATCAAACCTATCCACAAAATGGACAAG
This sequence comes from Ophioderma brevispina, assembly GCA_023653785.1. NCBI lineage: Eukaryota > Metazoa > Echinodermata > Ophiuroidea > Amphilepidida > Ophiodermatidae > Ophioderma > Ophioderma brevispina. The sequence continues at coordinate 49,492 of JAMKCH010000706.1, forward strand.
GTACATCGACACCTCAAGGGATAGAATGGATGGAATAGCCTGATAAATCACAAAAATCAACCAATAAAGATTTGTGGGATCAGTTTAAAGTTGTTCAAAACAGATAAACGGAACTTGGCATGGACTACCACTTTATACTATAGACGTGTCTGGATAATAGCAGCAGCGCATATCACGGAAACTTACTACAGCATGAAAAGCTTTTTGCCTGGATCTTATAGACAGTGAATGAGAATATGTCATATTCCGAGCTGTCAGAAAAGATTTCAGTAATTCCTTTACTTTTTGACAAATGAAGCCACGGAGCTACCAATTAAAGCCTGTAAAATGAACAAAGGGTTTTTCCCTTCTGATTGTGTCATTTTTTCTGTGTAGACGGTCCTTAAGATGTTCTTTTTATATTTGGAAAACTGAATCAGAAGTTTTGAATTCACAAATATTTAAATATATAATTTTCATCAGTTGGAGTCTCGTGTCTTTAAATGGCAACTTAACAAGCAATTAAAGGTATAGGCCTAAATGTTTTAACTTAAAAAAAAATTTCACATTCTCATTCCAAGAATCAACAACATTGCAGCATATTGGATTTATGCAAATAAGGCCTAACCACCATCTTATATTGCTATTAGTGTTCTTATTGAGGTCGTAGACCCCCAAAACATGTGTAGAGACACCAACATTACATCTCTACGACCCTCGAATCTTGAGTTATGGACCAAGTCCTTTGAAATGGCGGCCACTTTTGAATTTATGCAAATTAGACATTTTCTGCAACCCGGATTTTCCCGGACTTTAGTATGTCATTGTGGATACTTCAAAGAAAGCATTGTGAAGAAAAATACCCTGTTTGATAGCAATTAGTTCTCCAGGTTACACCAAAAATTTCATATGTCTTTCTGGCCTACTAGGCCATTGGAAGAACAGAGATATATTTTACACATAACGAATACCCCATACCCCAAACAGATAGGGGACATTGGTATGAGGATCAAACACATATGTAATTTGTAGGCCAACTTTTAAGTTTTCCATAACTTTAATCAACAAATGTGTATATGTACTGAATATTTTTGACTCCTACTCATGATATTAAAAACCACAACGGTTTAGACCGGTCAAACAGTGTGCATAGCGTGGGAAACATGCATACCGGGTGCGCGTTCTTCGTTCGTCTGCTGAATTCTAACGTCAACGGCGACGGTAAATTACAAAATCGTTCTGTCTACCTATAAGGAAGCGATTTGGTCTTAATCATTCGGTGAGGGCTTTTGTATATAAACAGTTTTACAACCATGCAAAAATATCGATTTTGAAAAATCTTGAGGGCGACTATTTTTCAAATGTGCCGTGTATCTTTAAACATGCTTAAAGGCCGACTCAGAGATTTCCTGAAGAGGGCGCCCCTCAAATTCCAAAAAAATCGTGTTTTGCATGTACAAATGCTTGTACACATACTAATAACTGTGAGCAATTGCTAAGCTAAATCGAATTCCTTCCTAAAGAAAATCAACCTTTGTTATAAAATCCGGATCCGTAATTTTTGTTATATACAGTATTCTAGGGGAAGTAATACTTCACATAAATTTTACTGCATCAAAACGGGACAAATCCAATTCATCTCCAAATTCAGAATTGTGCATTTAGTTACTATCTTCGTTCTAGTTGACTATTTTCATTATTACACAAAAAAATAAATTCGAACATCTCTGGAGTCAGATTTAACGGCATGTTTTGACCCATAATGATACTGTAATCAAACAAAATGGCAATTATATTTAAAAGATGTAAATGAGTTAGAAACAAATCACGTTTTAATAAATGATGTTGATTATACGATCTCGTTTGTCGACAATGATTTTAGACAGCTAAAGACCAGTGGCATAGCCAGGATTTTGTTCACGAGGGGGCACAGATTTGGAAATGTACCGGACACGTGTATTGCTAACGACAACTAATATTTTACCCTGGGTTAAAACCTAAATGGCCCCTATTGAAAAAGTGATGCCACAATTTGAGAGTTACTACTACCTGCATTGATGTAAGGGTCCATACTAACTACCAAAGGTGTTAAACCTTTCTGTAGTTGGGAAAACAAAAACTCATTCCCTATGATATTCTGCTCCTGCTCTAATACTACCGTAAAAGTAACTAACGAGCTCACTGAACTAGTTTTTTCGAGAATCGAATACTAATACAGAATAGCGGTATACTCGGGTGTTGAGTTTAAATTTAGAGAATAAAGGTATGATTTGGGGAACCGGTACTCTCTTTTGACGAATTGACCCAAGGCGATACCATTATTTTAGTGAAGAACGAGGCCGGAGCCGGTTCTTCCACGCAAAAATAATGGTTTCTGCGGGTTCAATTGTCGTAAAAGAGAGTACCGGTTCCCAAAATCATACCTTTATTTTCATTCTTAACAGCTTTATCATTTAAGGTAATCTTAAACCCAATTTCGCGATACTTTAACGGTTTTTAAATGTTTAAATACACAAGAAAGGGACTGCCAAACCCCGTGAACAACAATCGAACAACCCGCTGAACGCAACGATCATACGCAACGAGACGCAACGTTGGCAGCGCGCGAGAATGTAGCAAAACGCGGTATGACGCGAGCGCTTCAACCTAAAAATAACGTCAATACGCAGTGCGTACTAACTGGGTGCATCTGCGATGAACCCGGGCATCATCCAATGAAATTCTTACATTTTCACAGCTGTTTAAGAAGATGTGAATGACGTTTTTGTAACTTAATTTGTCTGATCGATCCATGAACAAAACTTTTTCATATTCCAAGTACATGTAGTTAAAATTCGCAAAATGCTCAATCTGTTTGTAAATTTGCTTGAAGTTAATAAGGTTTTCTACAAAACACGATTCCATGAAAATCGTCACGATTTTACTATGATCTCCAAATTTGGGGGGTTTGCGATGCTATGGTTGGATATTTTTAAGTGAATTCCCAGTAAAATATTTTAAATGGTGAAATCAAAACATTTTGTTGTTTTGTTTGCATTATTTATCAGTAGTGAGGTATACTGAATGATCATTATTAAACAACAACATATATCTGCTGGGTTGGATTAAGACTAGAATGCAAGGGTTCCTAGTTCGAATTCCAGCGAAACGTTTGATTTAATCATTGTAATTACAGGGCGAGTAAAAAAAATTGACCCTGATGTGTCCGCCATTTTGAATTTTTCAGTAACATATATCTACACATGTGGTATCATCTGAAAGCTTGGTTCAGTATCTTCAATTTGCTGCAAAGATCTTTCACGTCGGTAAGGTATAGACCAAGCTACAGTCGTTTGAATCAAGTAGTCGTTTGCGCTCTGTCGACGTATTCATATAAATGAACGGCATTCAGGAAAGAAAACCAGTGTCCAGAAGAAAATCTGCTATTTATTGACTAAATGTTATGCTATTTTATCACACAAAATTCTCCACAATTTACCATCAACGCCCTCTTTCCGTTTCTACGTCCTCATCACTTTTAACAATCATTTAAAAAATAAGTACCTTGATACATGTATCAGTTTCTGGAGGACTTTAACGAATCATACCATATGAAGGAACATACATCCCAGACCTTTAGAGGTTTAAAGTATTGTCTATATTTGTAGACCAAACTATACCACATCTTGAAAAAGGTTACAAATAAAACTTGCCATTCGCACTGGCTTTTACCCTTAAAGCAATATTAGCACATTTTTTTTAAGAGCGCCCCCAATTTTTCCAAAAAAATTGAGATTTTACACGGTTCATTGGTACTGCTAGTAAACTATACCTGTGAATGGTTAACTCTAAATGTCTACGTGTCACAAACGAAGGATTTTGTAACTAGAATAATTAATTATCGGGATCCCGATAATAATTCAACTGCTGCTGGAACGGCCTTCCCAATTGAATAGCTTTGATACTCCAGTACGTGTCGCGCTCATCCTTATTTTTTTATTGCTTCTGGCAAGTGAAGTGAGATGTTATTTTCTTGAGGTGGCACTATTTCATCATGGACGGACATAACGTACCATTTCCAGCGCTCCGTTAAATCCATCTGGGATCCCAATTCTAATTACAAAATCGCTTATTTTATGACAAACGAATTTCTTAGCATTCTTGTTCGCAGTATAGTTTCCTAGACAATTACCAACGTAACTTTGCCAAAATTCACTTTTGAAATTGGAGGTCGCTCTACAAAAATGTCCCTTATTGCTTTAACGATACCACTTTATTGGCATAAATATATAGCCTTAGACATAGCCTTATTTTGGGGAGTCATTTGCTTAGTTGCCGCCGTGCATTCAAATAGAAAAGCAGTGCTGGGGAAAAACATACTACTGGATTCAAAAGACTGTAGCTCGGTCTATACTAAACCGATTGGAATTATATTTGAAGCAAAATTAAGGATTGAGACCGGCTTTCCGATTATACACTGTTTAGATATTTGTTCTTTAAAAATTCAAAATCGCGGATACAACCAGGGTCATTTTTTACTCACCCTGTATCTTTAGAGTATATAAGAATCAACTATGAAATCAGTGTTACTCACAAAATAGCTGCACGCGCGCACAGGACCTACTGCTGCGACCTTATAACAATGAAAAATTCAGTACAGTTCATTCTACAGCTTCATTAGGAATAGGTTTCCTCTGCCCTTGACCACCTTTACGGTATACGTTTCCCGGACTTTGTGCTACTCTTAGCCCAGATTCGCTTCAGCGGTTCCCTGGTTTAGGACAGTCAACTTGAACCAAAACTAGCGAGACATAGAAATTCTGACCGCAGACTGCCCTAGTTTTTCAAGCCAGAGTGTCTCGCCTCGAGGCGGTTATCAATGAACTGCAACCTGATATCAGCTCATGTGCCCACACATGTTTTGCCGACTGGAGGTCCTCATTGCCAATCCCCGGTTATCCCTCCAGTCCCTGGTGTGTGCGGCCCATGAATGTGCCTAGCACGGGCCGGGAGCACGGGTTCCAGGGAAAGAGTTTTAACGTTAAGCTTCTATGAGTAACTAATCATCATTTTTAAAATCGTTTTTGTCAACTTAAATGGCGTTTTTGTTTTTAATTTGTTTGTTTGTGTTTCGACTTCTCAAAACGATAATGAATTAACATCGATAGAAGAGGACACTTTCGCAAGGTTCCCTTCTTTAAAATAATCGGGAAGTTCTTATTATATAGTCGCAAAACAGCAATGCTGTCCCATAAACTATAGTCGATAAGTACGTGTTTACATCAACAAAAAGTTGGAAGGTTGTTGAAAGCCATTAAAAATTCATCTGTATATAAAATGCGCCTGTAAAATTCGGCCAACTTCAATTTGGATTGAAAAGGGAACCACCATCACATTTTGAGTAAACCTTGGACAAAGTGGTAGATTAGCATTGTGGTAAAATATATCTCGACTTTGGGTAGCTTTTACTCGCAAACCTTGACTTTTTAATAAAGGTTAACCCTCGTCTGACCAGGGGGGGGGGGTGACCCCCAGTGACCTTCGCTCTGGTGCGCTAAAATTCAAAAAACTTTCGTAAAAAGCTTCTAAGTATCGGTCTCAATTCATCCTTTCCGTTCCTTTTAGCGAAAAGGTAGCACCTTCACCGATTTTAGGGTATTCGTCAAATTCGAAGGGTGGGGGGGGGGGGGTGGTTGCCACCCATGATATTTTATTGTGCATTTTTGAAAATATTATGCACAGTTATTGTCTAAAAACTCTATGTTTATGTAAAAACTAGCCCAATTCCCCCCATCATTTAGAGCTGGAAAACCGCCATGAAAATGCCCGATATTTCTACGTTTTTTAGGGCAAAATTGGATTTTCGCCATTTTCTGTGGAAAAAATTGCAATTTTGCCGGGACTCACGGACCTTGACGACGTCATTGATGACGCCATACTAAGGTATGTGGGTACTTGTATTTTGGTATCAACTGGAAGAAGGACCATAGCTATCACTGGTATCAAAATCATAAGCATCGGGTGCTTTATAACGAATTCCCGAGGGGGGTGTTCCCCCCTGGGTAAACCGTGTAAAAAAAAGGCTTGGTAAGACGAAGGTTTTTAAAACGGGTGTATTGATTAATTAACAGGAGTGTGAGCAAAATCCCCCCCCTGACCTAGCTGGTGATTGAACCCCGGGCGTCGCGTTTACCTTGGGTTACAGTTGGTATAGTAAATTCACAAGCGATCCGTGAGAATGGTCTTCCTATTTAGGGAGGAGAAAGGTAGAATTAATTAGGAGGGGTGTTGGTTGGAAATCGTGCCTTCAGACATTTAATCCCAGAGTATTTAATTTTATTCGTACAGTGTCAAAAATATGATTGTCTCTCATACTTGTTCAGCGAAGAATATCTAAAGTATGTGCACCTGCTGGTGCACATCTTCCACCGCAGAAAATGTTCTATTGGTATACAAAAGTCCTTTAGAACTTTGCAAGTGTAGGCCTATGCATCGTTCCCGCCATATTATCAAGGTAGAAAATCAACTTCCTGTTGTGACAACTCGGGCAACTCAGACTCGTCTATCCATGTTTATTCCGCTAACCCTAGCACAACTAAATCTCACCAAAACTCACTGTGTTAAATGAGAAAAATTGCATTAAGTCCAGAAAGTAGCGATGACGTCATCAAACCCAGACATCACCTGGGCACTAAATCGCAGCGACACCGCCGTAGCGTGCTATCCACGGTCATGGGGCTGGGGCCCTGGTTTCGAATCCCACCCGATTTCGACCTTTCTTGTTCCCGTCGTCCCTCCCTCCTTCAGTTTCCTCCACCGGGGGGTTATGTATTTATTTTAGCATCCGACAAAAAAAAAAGGTATCAGCAGCCGGCTCGAGTTCCGTGGTGTGCGTGTACAGGCGCTCGCCTTATAATGCAAAGGTCGTTCTTTCGACGGGGGCTTCGATTCCCACTTCTGACGCAAAAATTTTAATCTATTTTTTGGAACTTAAAGATTGGCAAATGTGTTTGGAAACCTACCATTTCCTTTAGAACTATAAACACTTAATTTAAATTAGACCCCTCGTCCAACCGGGTTGGGGGGGGGGGGTGTGGTGGGGAAACGCCTACGAATGACTTCCGTCGCACAAAAACAAACGAATATGATCAAAGGATTTTATGTAATTGGTAAGTTCATCCCTTGCGGTCATTTTAGACAGAATGGGAGGTACCACCTAGGGAGTTAGGGTGTCCCGTCAAAAATTACGGAAGGTTGGGAAGGTGGGTGTCACCTTCCTATACTTAATTACTGTAGCTGGTTTTTAAATAGCAATAATCTTACTTTGTTACGTATGAAAGATGCTACTGTATCTTATTTTTTCCTTATTTTTTAATCGTGAATGACAGTTGTATGCTTACTTTGGCACATGTCATTGCCAAATAAATACCCCTTTTTGCTTCAATTAATAGCGCAAATTTGAAAAAAACCTTGGATTTTGAGATTTTTCTTACAATAACGTTATAATATCAGCTCTCATTACTTCATATTGGTACAACTGGATTGTTTGTACTTTTTGAAGAAAAGATATAATGTACTACACAGTAATACCAATCAAGATGATGCTTGTCCCTTAATTACGAAAAAATCATTGGAGGTCAGGTAAACCACCATTTCCAATTGTGATGAGAAACACTATTATTTCCACACCATACTCAAAGGGTGCATTATCATAATGATAATGCAAGCTATCAAACGTCAAGCTGGGAAATTGGTTGAAAGCTCCGAATATGCGCATTTTCTACTAAAAAAACAAAGCCAAAATAAACCATGATAGTGAGGGCCTAATGTTCTCTCTCCAGAGAGTGGTTTTATGAAGTTCATGTTTCATTGATTGTGCAACCACTATAAATGTATTCTACTGGGTCTGACTATTCAGAAAATGATGTTGCCATTTTTTCTGTTGACCTTTATTGACCTGACATAGGTCAAAGGTCAAGCGGTCTACATCAAATCCAAAGTCTAAAATCGCCTTGGTACCAAAATTTGGCAAATTTCACAAGGAATATTTTATATGATAGTTATTTTGTTACTTGAGCTTTTGTTTTCTTGTTATATGCAAATAAGCTAATTAGAGACAATGATAAATTTGCCGTTATTCAGACCACAATGTATAGTGAACCCTACACAACCCCCATTATAGCTTGCTATTAATGCACATGGCTAAGTAAACCAAGTTGTTTTATGAAAATATGCAAGAGGAAATTGTTGATGTAGTCTATATATACCAAATCCACGGAATGAATTTTTGTTATAACCGTGAAACAACACGATTCGCACTACAGAGACAAAAACTAGTATACCAGTTATCTTTTCAGTCTCAGTCACATGTGCGATGTTTTAATTATTCTTTCCATCCAGAGCCCGGGGGGTGTCACTGGTCAATGATAAGGGGATATCATGCACGACCAACGAAACACATAAAAGGGGTATTTTTCAAGATGCATGATACATACGTAACGTGAAAGGGTAGCAAAAGCACTGAAATCTGGAAAAAAAGGTGTACTTTTCACACTTGAACTTACATTAGGGTACGATTTGAAAATTTCGGGTTTGTATCGTATTCAACTCATTTTGTGTAAGTGAGCTATTCTGTATAACTTACAAAGAAACAAATTTCAGATATTGTACTTACTAACCCTTACACCACAAAACACCAATATAACTCAATGAGCTGAGGCTAGAAAATGCACTAAGTCCAAAAAGATGCGATGACGTTATCGCACCAACACTCATATGGGCACGAAATCGCTAGCCGGGCCAGCGACTCCCTCGTGGCTTGCCATGCCTGGTCATATGGAATGGTGGGCCGGAGTCCCCGAGTTCGAATCCCGCCAAGGACGTCCAAGTTTCTTTAGCTTATATCCCTTCCCCTTCCCTTCCTCTCAAAAGGCGGTTAAGGGTAGTATTTTACACTTACCATACTTGTTTGGGGTGCTTCTAATCTTAGACTGATCAAATTACTTGTATACTTGTTTATGGTACTTTTTGAAACTCCTTGTTGACTTTTTGGTAAAAGCTGACTAACCCCTTAAAAATGGTCCTCTGGAACATCTCGTCACTAAAAAGTGGACTTTCTTGTCAAATTTCCCCACACGTTGGACATTTTATGGACAAAATCAACAAAAGTGGACCTTTTGCCCTGTTTGTGGGATTTGTGTGTGTGTGTGTCTTCTTTTGGGGGTGCGACTGCGACCTGCTGCTGATCTCAGGATATTCTCCATCTTCATACTGCCAGTGCCCACGCGTCGTTTATGAACAAAACTCAGAAGCTTAGTGTATGATTTTGAATTAGGTTCTGTAACAAGTAGATCATCACTTCGGGACTATTGGATTACTGCACAGACCTCTGCACCAGAGTGTACAATTGGTCCCCGTTGGGCTTTTGGCTCAAAAGGACTTCTGGTCTTTAAAATGACATCTTGCAGCTAGAATGCGCACAATTCTGGAACACAAAATATGAAAATTTCAGAAATATACATGTGCTAACTTAGGAGCGGAATGCAATACAATGTTCAATACCGTATGAATGAAAACCCCTTCAATATAAACAAGTTCTCCAAGAGGTCTGTGACAGGATTTACCAGGATGAAATGAACATTAAATACAATGTGATAATTGTGGAATCGAGGGACCTTCTACCTCAGCAAGTCGATGTTTGTCCTCCAGGATGGCGTTGCAAAAGTGTTGTATACTGGTATAAAAATATACACATATATGTGTATATAAAAGAAAAAAATATGAAATTGATTCTGTTAAAAAAATTAAATGACCGCTTGCTAACCCTGAAGGGGAAGAGCTGAGGCCACACGAGAGGGTTAGTTTCTAGACAAAAAATACATAATTCAGTATGTCAGCAATTACGAAATTCAGTTGATTATGATGAAGCAAGTGGAAACAAATTACAGCTTCTGCAATCAGCCAGATGATTCTGAAAGGAGAGAAATACGACGCAAAAAAAATAATAATTTAAAGATTATAATGAAGGGGGGTAAGTTTTATTTGAAACATTATCTTATGGCAGCAAAATGTTGAATACAAAGACATAACAACTTTATATAGCCTGCGTGCATGATGTAGGCCCAAACGGTATCCGTAAAACATATCCCGTTTTTCGCCTCTTTATACTTTCTTTTTTTTTCTTTTTGGATACCAAATATCTCCCATTTACAATACACACACTGTCACTATTCTCTACCTGTAACTTTTATGTATTTGTTTTTTTTTTAATTTAATAGTATGTTTTTCTCACCCCAACCTATCTTCTCCCCTCCCCCGATCCCCTGTCTTCCCTTTTTTCTTCATGTTCATGTATCATATCCAACTACTGCAACGTAAAAAAAATGGTGGTAACAGCAAAATCCAATTTGTTGTAGGAAACGGGCAGTGGATTTCCACTTATAAGTATTATATCCGTTACTTATGATTTCTTTTTTAAAATACAGTTTAAAAGCAAGGATATTTTCCAATAACTGAATTTTCCAAAGTGAGATGTGTGCAGAAATAGTTTAGTTCATGTTCTCGCATATGAAATTTATCCAGACATTGCTAACAATAACATAACACCTGCACGAAAAAGTACTCGGCCATGTTTTTCGATGAGTACTGTGCCAAAGTCCTACCATTGAAAGTTTTCGATATACATTTTATTGTGCCTTGTAAAAAAGCCGTGCAAAAATGGATGAGAAAGAACGCCCGAAAAGACTCAAAAAACCCCCAAACCAAAAGTTTTTTTTTTTTTTTTAATTTTTGCACATTTTCATTTCCTTGTAATTGTGACGAACACGTGTACCACAATCAATAATGCAATTATGCCTCTTGCTCATTATCGAGAAAACCTCTTTTTGGTAAAATCAAATACACACTGTTATTGCGTGTACCACATAGTGACCATCGAAAAATCCAAACTGCAACTTTTGATTTAGGGGGTTTACGTCTTTCGGGCACTCTATCTCAGCCATTTTTTGACCGCTTTTTTTACAAGCGAGGTAATTAAATGAAAGAGAAAGACATAGGCAACAAACTTTATATTCAAAAACTTTCAAAATGGCTCTACTTTGGCACAATACTGATCGAAAAACATGCCGAGATACTTTTTTTTGTGCCAGGTGTACGTACCTGTATGTGTTTGTAAGGTAATTTTTATTAAAAGGACAGATATATATTCACGAAACAAGCTGAAATAATTAAACCATACCCGTTACTTGTTGTTGGTTCTTGGAATAATATTCTAGGCATTGTTTGCCTTGAACAATTGCCACCCTGCAAAACATACTATTCGCAAAATAACTAAATATATAATAAAATAATGACAGATCCGGGGGAGGGGGTTTCTCAAGTTTGGTTTGGGTAAGGGACGTGCCTCCGAGAGGCTGGCGTAGACCCATTGGATAGCTATACCATTTTTGGTGACAAAAAAGGGACCCTATCTATGCCACGAGATGCAAATTTTGGCCCCAAATTTTAACCCAAATTTGCAAATTTTCCTAAAAATTTGACATTTTAAAGCAAAATTTGGACAATTTTGGCTTCAAGAGTGAGGATATTTTGAACTATTTTCCAACAATTTTTTGGACCATTGTCGGCTTCCGATAGAAAAAAAAAAAATTTGACTAATTTTCCAATAAATTGTTAGAAACTGTTGAGAAAAAAAAAAACCCGACCCATTGATATACCAAAATAAAGGGGTCATGATTCCAGAAGGCTGAAAATGAGACCCATATCTGTGGCACATCCTGTAATGGCCATTTGTGTTTGAGACCCACCCCGGGAACAGATCTGGTAACATGGCCTTTTGCGCTCCTAAACCTTTCTTTTAATTTTGACGGTGACACAGTGTAATTTTTCCCGCATAGAATATATTCCTACTATTGGCTGCAAATTTTACGATTTATGATGAACTATAAAATAAGCCACTTAATTTGTTAAAATTTCAGTTGTGGGCGACACATAATCGCATAGAAGACATTTCAAACGATGTTCGGAAACACCTCGCAAATGATTAATGATGTGAGTATTTATTGAGGTACATGTATCTTGAAAAAAATGTTAAGGAGCCATGGCCAATTTGAAACATATGTGCGCCTCAAGATTTTTCAAAATCGATATTTTTGCATGGTTGTATGTAAGGCTTTTATATACAAAGAGCTTCACTCGCCAATGATAAGACCCAAATCAGCTTCCTTATTGGGTGTAATCAGAACGCCGGCGTCGTTAAATTAAGCAGACGGACGAAAATGGCGTTAAACAGAACCACACCACGCCGGATGCATGTTTCCCACGCTTATGCATTACTGTTGATCGGTCTATAACTTTGTGGTTTAAATCAGTGAGTACGAGTCAAATATATTCATGGATTGCTAATATACACATTTGTTGATACAAGTGTATGGCAAAACTTAAATGTTGGCTACAAATTACCTGGATTGTCCTTATCCTCATATCAATGTTCCCTATCGGTTTTTGGGGTATGTTATTTTTATGGGAAAAGTATCTTGTTCTTCCCATGGCCTCCCTAGACTATAATTTGAGAGCAAATTGAAGAAAAGAAAGAAAGAAATTTCATATTTGGTAAAATGTGCCAGTGCCGCTTTAAGCATACTATTGATCAGCCTTGTGTTGCAGCATCAGGGTGAAACGGGCCTTGGTTCCACCACCAGGGCCGGATTAATGATATTTACCAATGATAGTTAAAATCTTTAGTTAATGAAAAGACGTGATGAACAAAGTACAAGGTGATGAAAATTTATATATCGCTGTTTTCCAAATTGCATTATTCTTAATTAATTTGAAATCCAGACTTGATCCGGGGAATTTTTCCTTTACAAAATTAATGGGAAAATATGGTCTGAAAAAAAAGCACCCGGGTGAAAAATATAAAAAGTATATTAAGAGCATACAAATTATTGTTATATATAAATAATTCTACATAATGGTGGAAAAGGGCAAAACAAAATGGCTATTTTCGGTCACATTGGTGCGGCGCAAAACAATCATTTCTTTCGCCCCGCATCTCTTAACGATCAATATTTTTCAATTTTTCTTTCACTAATACTAATGTTAACAGTGGCCGAGTTTTTAGTGAATTATTTCTATGCTAATGCGTTGTCTCGATGTAGGCATCCCGGAGCCCCCACCCATCCATAAACGTGTGCAAAACGACCTATTCACTTAAGTGGGACACTCTAACTTTTGCAAACGGATGAAGCAGTTGGTGTATAAATGGCGGTGAATTTGTTGAACTTTGATATGAATCTTGTCTGTAGATTTCGAATAAAGTCATAATATAGTTTTACCAAAATGACCTTTGGTGCCATTTGGGTCGAAAGGGAGGGACATACTTTCAGTTCTTAATAACAGATACAAATAAATAATGCGTTGCATGTCTTGTATATTCGGGACAACTATATATATAGGTGTTACCGTTTATACATAGTTGTCCCTAGGGCAGAGCCGGGGGGGTGCGATTTTGTACCTACCCAAATCTCCAAACTCAAAAAAAGGTCCACAAATGTGGTGCGAGCAAGCGAGCGTGAAAAAAAATAGGGGTTTAGGTTGTGTTTTTGGTCAAAAAGGGCAATATTGGGGCAAAAGGGTCCCACTTTTGCCAAAATTTACACCCTCTATTGTGAAAAGGTCACATTTTCAACTTGTGGAAAAATCTGCCCCCCAGACAAAAAACTCCTGGCTACGGGCCTGGTTGTTCTGCAAATGCTAACATTATTGTATAAAAGCTGAAAAAATGTATGCTGATTAAATCTTACAAAGCGTTTTCCCGTAATGCAATTAACACCTATGACCATTTTATGAATATATAATGTCATCTTAATCACTGTTTGTAAACAGGTTTCCAAAGTTCTCTTTGGGCTACATTATCACTAGAGTTAAACAAATGCGGTCATCAACCATTAAATGACTACATTATCCGTTGCAAAATTTAGAGTGTAAACGTGGTTAGCTTTTACCTTATTACACAGAAAGATATGGCAGTGTGAAAATAAAACTGAAGCTATTTAGCATAAATCAAACAATATGTACTACATGCAAGGCAAGATAACGTATTTAAGTATTGCCAGTAAGTAATAATTTGTTACGTTAAACTTTCCATAGTGCAGGGAGCTCGGAGATAATGTCATTAAAGTGATTTAACGGCAGTATCAACTGTACAAAGACGGTAACATTGTTAGTATTAGTCTTGGTTGTTCATTAATAACAAGGTGATGTGATCTGAGAAAAAAACCGCCACTATCGCACAGGAAACAGTGTTTTAAAAAAAATAAAAGAAAATAGCTTAAAATCGGTTTTATTGTATTTATTTTGTCATGATTGTATAAGCCGTACTTTTGATGTGTGTATCAAAGAAGAAGAAAGAAGTAAACGTACGAAAAGGAATATTTCAAACTCTGCAGTGAGTGATTAGTTATAGTAAAAACTCAAAAATATAAATTTCCCACCATGTGGCGGTGTCAGATGCATCACAGCATCTCGGGGGTACTATTTTTTCTTGATACTTTGATGTCTTTCTGTCGCTCGATAGTTTGTATTTCTTCTAACGTAGATAAGAAGAAATATCTAACAATTCATGTGGTAGGTTCAACCCCTTCTCACTGAAAGCTCAATGCAAAGTTCTTTTTCAACATTTTAAAAATAGATGAGCTTATATATGCCATAATTTGATTTAACACTTTAGTGACCCAGGGGTTTTATCCCGTTGGTGCCCAAGGGGGGGGGGGGGGTTCCATGGGAACCCCACTAATTAACACTTTCCGAGGGAAGGGAATTTGTTTACGATTGATACCACATGTGATAGGCAGTCATAAGACACACCCAAATACAAGAAAAAATTGAAGAAATTTGTTATTTGGGCTGCAAAGTAAGGGCAAAACATTGTTTCAAAACACGCGAAAAATGAGCAAAAGACGGACAATTCAAATGAGGCTTGCTCTTACATCGACTTTTTGAAAAACTTATTTTATGTTGATATCTACTCTAGAAACCCCAATATAATCGGCCACAGCGTTTTTACTAATAGCATCAAGAAGATTGGTGGACTATTCAAAAATTCGTTTGTTCCTTAACTCGTACCGGAGTAGTAACTTTTTTATGCCCTACTATTAATAGCCAAAATTTATGGAACAGTCCTTCGGGATAGGATTGTTTATTTTTGGGCGGTGAGAAATTTCTGCGCGTCATAAAATCGGGTTTTGGACTGCCATTTGAATCTGTATAAAAGATTTTCACTTGTTTCATGTTATGTGGTTGTGTTGCTGTACCACATCAACACTGTAATTTTCAGAACGCTTAAACGTAACCCTTTGTGAAACACTGTGATCACGTGTCCATATTAAGTTTTCTTGTGATAAATACGTCCAGCTCCTTAAAATATGTGAAAAATATTAAGAAAACTAAATTAAATGATTACAATCGAAATATATCTGCCTTTTTGCTGCCTCAGAGTAAAAATAAAAAAGTTAGATTTTGTCGGAGTCGATGAGAATATAGTCCAGGCTACAGTTCCATGGGACGTTGTTATACCATATATAATTATAAGTTTTTAATGTTGCCTAGATCCAGGATTTTCCTTTTCCTGTTTAATCTGAATCCGATGGATGCCAGGCCAAAAACCTTGAGCATTTTCGAGGAGGAAACGCAAAAAAAATCAAAATGGCCACCCCAAAACACTAAAAACTCATGTTATTACTCAAAAGTTGTATTTTGTGGCCTATCAAGTCAAAACACCCATTGTGACCAAGTAAAAAGTGATTCATTAACCACCTAATTAAGAGATTCAAATTTATGGCCGCCAAATTCAAAAAGCATCCTGTATTTGTTCTCCTTTTGCCGTTTAGAATGGCTCAACATGACATATTATACCATGCTTTAGAATCCATATATGACAAAAATGTTGGGGGGGGGAATAACAATTATGAATAGCTTCAAACAATTTCTAATTAATCAAATCAATAATAAAAACCATTCAAGTGGCTCCCAAATGGCAAAATTATTACTATTAAAGGCAAGGGCTGCCTGTTTGTGTCTTCACTATACTGCTTCAGGGCAATTAAATATCATAACATGATCAAAGTGATGATATTGAAAGATGGCATCCCTAGATCGACGTTCCAATATGGCTTGCAAAGTCAATCAATAACAGGTCAGTAATTCATTCAGTGTAGGCTAAGTATATACTTGTGGTTTTTAGTGGATTATCACTTCCAAAAGTCCCAGGAAGGCTATCTTAAGTGTCAATGATTCGTTATGCATCAAATACCCCAACAAGGATGCCAATGGACGCTTAAAGGGGGATGGCCCGA
>JAMKCH010000707.1:0-70387 GCA_023653785.1 Ophioderma brevispina
CAGCCGCAGGCGCACTGTTATCATTATTTTCATGGGGCTGGTTTCCCCGACAAGAAACAAGGACAGGGTGTTCGGGCCCGGTCCCGGTCGTAGATACGGACTTAAAAAGGCGGAAAACTTACTCTCGAAAAAGACACCTTATTTAAAACGCGACTAAGAATCTCTGTTTGATCCAGCTTCTAAACTAGACCAGGTTCTTTCGTAGAACCTACATGTTTCAAGGGCCTATGTAGAACATAAAGGGAGCTGCATGCACATAACGAAAAGTTTCCCATTTTAGTTCTACTTAGAACCATTTTTAGAAGGGTTCTATTTAGGAAAACGTTCTGAGTGGCACCTCTAATTTTAATTGTGGGCAATAATAATGTTATGGAGCAGAACTGGAATCGCATCATAAGTATTTTATAACGTAAGTGCATATAGGGCCCTATGGTCTTCTGTACTGCTGTGGTGCACCCCCCCCCCCCCCCACCGAAATCAACTTTGTCGTTGGAATTTTTGGATTTTTTTTACCGGAGTTTTTTTTCAAAACTTATGTATTTGATGGGGTACATCAGTAAGAACACAATAACAGGAAAAAACAGTAGAAAAACGGGTTAATTAAATCACAACAGGGGCGATCGGTAAACTCATACATTACTAGCCTCAAGATTAAGCCCTAGCCTAGGCCTACTGTCGTATTGATAGCCTAGGTCTTATACAAGCAGTGATGTACATTTTGAAAATTTTGCACTAAACCTCTGCTTGCTCAAATCTAAATTTAAATCTTGAAGTTTCATTTGAGACTCACGCACAGTTTTTTACCCGAAATACCGATCATAACCCTCTCAAAAATCAAATATTTGCAGGTATTTAGTAGCATTTACCACCGAGCACGTCCTATCATAAGCGTCTCTTATAAGGGAGCGCACCACTAAGACTGCCATAGGATACACGCATTTTTTTGTACGGGTTCCAGGTACACTACACAACTCCCTGCAATACTTGGAGCATGTGTTGGTTATCAAAATAAAGCGCTTTGTTTTTCTGAAGATTTTAGAAATTTTGCTTGAATATGGTGGTGACCATCTACTTTTCACGCTATTTTCACATTAAAAAAACGCAAATAGTGAAATTACCACCCGCCATCACTATATCTAGGAATGGACCCCGATGCACATCCGCGGCAGTTCCCCCGCGTATCTTGGTGTGCGAGTGAAACCTGATTTTGTTTCTCATGTTATGCAATGTTGACATCAATTTCTATCGTCCATGTGGATCTCATGCGATTTGTAGCTCCCGTTATGAAGAAGTGACCAGTAGAATCTTGTCTAAGCCTTGCACTTTTTTAGCCGACTTGCGATATTACATAAAACGTGCATTATGAATGTGGTGCGCCCCCTTAGAACACCCATAGTGACGATAGTTTAAAAAATTAGTTATTCATGTAATTTCTAATAGTGTTTTAAGTAAACTGGCCAAATTTGGAATGCAATTGCTCTTGTAGTTTGCTTGTTATAAGTGCTTAAAAATCGTTATCAGTTTCTGAAATCTGCCGGAATTCGTCCTGTAAGCAACCGCCTATCGGGTTTTCTTGGTGCAGCTCATGTTGTGATGAATTTATAAAGAGATGATGAATAAATCGTCCTTACACGCTATTCTGAAGAGTTTTCTGGTACGAAACATCTTCTTGCATTTTAAAACGTATCATTCATGAAAAAAGGGATATTTTAAAAATAATTTGACTTTTATATTGTCTGTAAGTTTGCTTGATAGAAGAACATCGATATGTGCAAAAAAATACACTCAAATGAGCTATATTTACAAATTTCACTCATGTTCCTCCAAATATAAGTTGTTAATTCGACTTGTTATGGAAATATACAAAAGTTTTAGTCTCTTAAAATTATATATAAGCCTATTTAGGCCCATTAAGGCAACCAAAACACCCACAAATTAATCTTTTAATGAAGAAAGTTTTCCCAAGGCGTAATCTGCGTGGTTACCTATGCAACGCATTACGCGCAATAACAGACACATTTGCCAGCCGCAGGCGCACTGTTATCATTATTTTCATCGGGGTTGGTTTCCCCTACAAGAACAGGACCGCGTGTTCGGGCCCGGTCCCGGTCGTAGATACGGACTTAAAAAGTCAGAAAACTTACTCTCGAAAAAGACACCCTTATTTAAACGCGACGACAGAATCCTCGGTTTTGATCCATGCCTTCTAAACTACCCCGGTTCTTTCGTAGAACCTACATGTTTCAAGGGCCTAGGTTAGAACATAAATGGAGCTGCCTGCACATACCTAAAATGTTCCCATTTTAGTTCTACTTAGAACCATTTTTAGAAGGGTTCTATTTAGGAAAAGTTCTGAGTGGCACCTCTATTTTAATTGTGGCAATATAATGTTATGGATTCAGAACTGGAACACGCTCACATTATTTTAGTCGACGTAAGTGCATATAGGCCCATTGGTCCTTCTGTAACTGCATTGTGGGTGTCACCCCACCACCACCGAAACCACCTTTGTCGTTGGAATTTTTGGATTTTTTTTACCGGAGTTTTTTTTCAAAACTTATGTATTTGATGGGGTACATCAGTAAGAACGCACAATAACAAGGAAAAACATTAAGCAAACGGTATATATGGGTGCTAGGGACGTCACACAGTGTCGATCGGTAAACTCATACATTACTAGCCTCAAGATCTAGCCTAGCCTAGGCCTACTGTCGTATTGATAGCCTAGGTCTTATACAAGCAGTGATGTACATTTTGAAAATTTTGCACTAAACCTCTGCTTGCTCAAATCTAAATTTAAATCTTGAAGTTTCATTTGAGACTCACGCACAGTTTTTTACCCGAAATACCGATCATAACCCTCTCAAAAATCAAATATTTGCAGGTATTTAGTAGCATTTACCACCGAGCACGTCCTATCATAAGCGTCTCTTATAAGTGAGCAAGGAACCACTAATGACTCGCCCATAGGAATACCCGCATTTAGGATATTGTACGTTTCCGTTTACACTACACAACTCCCTGCAATACTTGAGACATCGTGTTTGGTATCAAAAAAAGCGCTTTTCTGAAGATTTTAGAAATTTTGCTTGAATATGGTGGTGACCATCTACTTTTCACGCTATTTTCACATTAAAAACGCAATAGCGGAATTACCACCCCGCATCCTCTCATATCACTGGGAATGACCACCCGTGCACATCCGCGGCCGTATCTCGGGTTTGCGATGAAACCTGATTTTGTTTCTCATGTTATGCAATGTTGACATCAATTTCTATCGTCCATGTGGATATCAGCGCTTTGTAGCTCCCGTTATGAAGAAATGACCACTAGAATCTTGTCTAAGCCTTGCACTTTTTTAGCCGTGCCTTGCGTTATTACTAACGTGGATAATTAGTGGTGCGCCCCCTTAGAACACCCATAGTGACGATAGTTTAAAAAATTAGTTATTCATGTAATTTCTAATATTGTTTTAAAGTTAAACTGGCCAAATTTGGAATGCAATTGCTCTTGTAGTTTGCTTGTTATAAGTGCTTAAAAATCGTTATCAGTTTCTGACATCTTCCGGAATTCGTCCTGTAAGCATCCGCCTATCGGGTTTTCTTGTTGCAGCATGTTGTGATGAATTTATAAAGGGATGATGAATAAAATCGTCCTTAACATTACCGTTAATATCTGAAGAGTTTAATGGTACCAAAATGCTGCGATTTTAAAGTAATCATTCATGAAACATGGATTTTTAAACAATAATTTGACTTTATAATTGCTTAGTTGCTTGATATAAGAAACATCGATATGTGCAAAATAAATACACTCAAATGAGCTTCTTACAAAATTTTTTTTCCAAAAAACTCCATGTCCCTCCAATATGAGTTTGTTAATTCGACGTGTTTATGAAAATATTACAAAGTTTTTAGTCTCTTAAAATAAAAAAAAAAAAAAAAATAATGATAGAAGCCTATTTAGGCCCATTACGGCACCCAAAACACCCAAATTAATCTTTTAATGAAGAAAGTTTTCCCATTGCTTAATCTGCGTGGTTACCTATGGCAACGCATTACGCGCAATCCAGACACATTGCCAGCCGCGGCGCACTGTTTATCAAAAATTTTTTTTGATTTCCATGGGGTTGGTTTCCCGACAAGACGACAATGACCGGGTGTTCGGGCCCGGTCCCGGTCGTAGATACGGAACTTAAAAAGGCAGAAAGCTTACTCTCGGAAAAAGAAGACACCCTTATTTAAACGCGACTACAATCTCTGTTTTTGATCATGCTTCTAAACTAGACCAGTTCTTTCGAGAACCTACATGTTTCAAGGCCTATGTAGAACATAATGGGATGCTGCATGCACTAACTAAAATGTTTCCCATTTTAGTTCTCCTTAGAACCATTTTTTAGAAGGGTTCTATTTAGGAAAAGTTTTTCTGAGTGGCAGCCTCTAATTTTAATGTGTGCAATAATAAATGTTATGAAGGCAGAACTGGAACCGCATCAATATTAATTTACACGTAATGCATATAGCCCTATGGTCTTCTGTTACTGCTGCTGTTGTTGCACCCCCCCCCCCCCCAACCGAAATCAACTTTGTCGTTGGAACTTTTTGGATTTTTTTTACCATGATTTTTTTATCAAACCTTATTATTTGATGGTGTCATCATCAGAACACAATAACAGGAAAAAAACATTAGAAAACGGGTTATTATTAAAAATCATCACAGGGGCGATCGGAAACTCATACATTACTAGCATCCAGATCTAGCCTAGCCTGGCCTACTGTCGTAATTGATAGCCTAGTCTTATACAAGCATTGAGGTACATTTTGAAATTTCACTAAACCTCTGCTTGCTCAAAACTAAATTTAAATCTGAATTTCATTTGTAGACTCACGCATCATTTTTTTTACCCGAAATACCGATCATAACCCTCTCAAACTCAACTATTTGCAGGTATTTAGTAGCATTTACCACCGAGCAAGTCCGATCAAAAGCGTCTCTTATAAGGGAGCAAACCACTATGACTCTCCCATAGGAACACGCCTTTTTGTACGGGTTCCGGTTACACTACACAACTCCTGCAATAACTTGAGACATCGTGTTTGGAATCAAAATAAAGCGCTTTTTTCTGAAGAGTTTAGAATTTTGCTTTACTCTGGTGTTGACCATCTACTTTTCACGCTAATTTTCACATTAAAAACGCCATAGCTGAATTTACCACCCGCATCACTCATATCTAGGAATTACCCCCTGCACATCCGGGCCGTAGCTTGGTTTGCGATGAAACCTGTTTTTGTTTCTCATGTTAGGCAATGTTGACATCAATTTCATCGTCCATGTGTGAATATCATGCGATTTGTAGCGCCCGTTTCTGAAGAAATGACCAGTAGACTCTTGTCTAAACCTTGCACTTTTTTTAGCCGACTTGCGTTTTACATAAAAGTGGATGAAATTAGGGTGCGCCCCCTTAGAACAAACCCATAGTGACGATAGTTTTTTTAAAAAAGTAGTTCTTCTGTAATATTCTAATATTGTTTTTTTAAGTAAACTGGCAAAATTTGATGCAATGCTCCTTGTAAGTTTGCTTTACAGTGCTTAAAAATCGTTATCGTTTTCTTGAATTCTGCCGGAATCGTCCCTGAACGCACCGCCTATCGGGTTTTCCTGGTGCAGCTCATGTTGTGAGGAATTTATAAAGGGATGATGAATAAAATCGTCCTTACACGCTAATATCTGAGGAGTTTAAACTGTACCAAAAATATGCTGCTATTTTCCGCCCCGTCTCTTCTGCCCCCGGCTCTTTTCCCCCTCCTTTGCCGCTTTCTCTTAGCGTCCGTTTGCTTGCTTCTTCCCCCGCCCCCCCAACCTCGCTATGGGGTGCAAAACCCTCCACTCACAGGAGCTCTCGTACCAAATTCCCGCATGTTCCTCCAAATGAGTGGTTCCTTCGACGTGTTAATGACAATCTACCAAAGTTTAGTCTTACAATTCCGTATATCAGCCTCTTAGGCCCATTAGTGCAACCAAAACACCCACAAATTAAGCTTGGGAAGGAAGAAAGTTGTTCCCATGCGTACATCTGCGTGGGTTCCCATGGCAACGCATTCCTCGGCACGAACAGACACAGGTGCCAGCCGCAGGCGCCACGGTTCTCATTAATTTTCATGGGGTTTTGGTTTCCCCCGACAAGAAACAAGACCGGGTGTTCGGGCCCGTTCCCGTTCGTAGATACGGATTAAAAGGCAGGAAACCTTACTCTCGAAAAAGACACCCTTATTTTAAACGCGACTACAGAATCTCTGTTTGATCCATGCTTCTAACTAGACCAGGTCTTGCGTAAACCTACATGTTTCAGGGCCTATGTAGAACATAAATGGATCTGCATGCACATAACGAAAATGTTCCCATTTTTAGTTCTACTTTAAACCATTTTTAGAAGGGTCCTATTTTGGAAAAGTTCTGAGTGGCACCTCTAATTTAATTTGTAATAATACTGTATGAACAGAACTGGAACCGCATCATATTAATTTTAAACACGTAAGTGCTATAGGCCTATGTCTTTCTTGTACTCTGTGGTGCACCCCCCCCCCCCCCCCCCCCACCGAAATCAACTTTTTCGTTGTAAATTTTTTTGGATTTTTTCAACCTAGTTTTTTTTATCAAAACTTATGTATTTGGTGGGGTCCATCATGAGACACAATAACAGGAAAAACATTAGAAAACGGGTTATTTAAATCACAACAGGGGCGATCGTTAAACTCATACATTACTATCCTCAAGATCTGCCTAGCCTAGGCCTACTGTCTTATTGAATAAGCCTGGTCTATACAGCATTGATGTAACATTTGAAAATAAAATTTTGCACTAAACCTCTGCTTGCTCAATTAAATTTACATCTTGAGTTTCCTTTGAACTTCACGCACAGTTTTTGTTACCCGAAATCCGACATAACCCTCTCAAAACTCAATATTTTGCAGGTGGTGTACATTTACCCACACACATATGCAATGTTGACAAATCAATTTCTATCGTCCATGTGGATATCATGCGATTTGTAGCTCCCGTTATACAAGAAATGAACGCATACATCTGTCTAAGCCTTGCTCACTTTTTAAGCCTACTTGCGGTTATTACATAAAACGTGGATGAATTAGTGGTGCTCCTGCGCCCCCTAGAAAAGCGGTACGAAAAGCACACACAGACGTAATAATAGCAACTTTCGCGGCTGCCTCTATCTGACAGTCTGAAGGGTACAAGCATAACGGTAAAACACACCCCAACTACTTTTTGAGAAAAAATAATGTAGTTACAGTTTTAAAATCTCTGAAAATTTTCCTAACCCTGTATAAAGTCATAATATTGATATTATATTAAAATTGTAAAAAAAAAGGAAAGAATTTAATAATTTCTACAGTATTTACTTCTTCTTAGAACCTCTAAAGAGACTTGGTTTCACTCGACTCTACTATGCCTCGATGGTTTCGCCATCGAGGCAAAAAATGGGGGTCATCGACCTTTGGTTTTTGAGCTATCGCCAAAACAAAAAAGGTATGTTGTCACTTTTTTAAAACCCACCGTAAGTCTATGGAAAAGTCAAAATTTGACGTTTAGATCGCCCACAAAATAAAAATTTCTCGATAAAATTTTGTAATTTCTAAATATGTGAGGTCCTGATGTCCGTCTTCAAAATTTTGAAATAAAAATGAGGGTCCCGACTTACTTTTTCCATACACGCCGAAAACCACTGAAATTGGACACTTTTTTCAAATTGGCTTCTTGTTGGGCGGCAAGAAAATCCGCTCCCCTTCGGCATGCAGCAAATCAGGAACGCAGGCTAGAGATGCGCGATGTTAATAAACGCAAACAAACGCACAGTTATCGCGGTATCTGCGCATAATACGTTCGCAGCTCAAAACTAATATTCTTCCATTGTCCATGACTGGCTCTAAACAGAATGCTGAAGGTGAAAAAGCGCTTGCGCGTAAACAAATCACACGTCAAACCCCGTAAACAATTGCTGATTGCCAACGACCGTTATGTTATTCACTCTATATGGTGAGCGCACATACCGCTCGCCGCGGGTGGACCAGCATCGCCTTGCATGTCACGGCGCGCGCGTATGATTCGCGTGATCGTCCGTACGCCTGAGAAGAGCCGGCCAGAGATAGAGGGGGAATGTACAGAACAAACCGGTGTATAGAATTTTTTATGTCCGCTCCGCCGGATTCACAGTCCACCTAAAACAAAGCAGAGAAGGAAATAAAAGACAGCCAGGACAGAGAGGAAAATGTAATTTGTAGAGGGGAAGATTGGTCATTACAGAAAAAGAGACATAAGAGAGAGAAGATAGGAGGAAGAGAAGATGAGATAGATGGTTCGAGAGAGAGACTGAATGAAGAGAAACAGAATGCATCAGAAATAATATTTGGGGAGTGTAGAGGAAAGATGTCCATGTGAAGACGGAAATGAGATAAAACGTAATTTTTGTTAAGGGGGAAATGTGTTAGGGATAATAAACGAGAAGGATACCAGAAAGACAGGCTAAAAGCAAAACAAGTAAAAACAGAAAAGGGGAATTGCAAAGTAAACAGAAAAGGAAATTTCAAGAGGGGAATTAAGAAGAGAATGGGAAAAAGTACAAATGTTCGAAAATTTTTCCGTAAATTTACATAATTTCTGTCAGCATAATTTCCCGCTTTTTACGGGTAACTATACAGAATTCTGTCAATTAACGGATACGGAACTTTGACAGTATTTTACGAAATTTGTCTCACTATGGGAAAAAAATGTGTATTTTAACAGAATTTTTAATTTCCGTAATTTAAAATAACGGAACAAAAAAAGTCAGGAAATTTTGCCTGCGGAATTTTTGAAATATTTCCGTAAATTAACATTTTTCATGTTTTTTGTTTTTTTATTTTTATTGTTTTCTAGAACCAATTTTCCGTAAATTTACGTAAATCAGTGTTCTTAATTTACGGAAATCTTTCTAACATTTAGCTTCGAAGCCAAGATACAGATCGCATGCAGAAAGAGGAAGAAGGGAGAGAGGGGAGGAGAATGGTGGATGAGAGACAAGAATAAGGTAAAACTAGAGCAAGAGAGAAACAAGAGAGAAATAATAATATACACAATACTAGTACTTAGAAAGATAGAGAGGAGCCTGGATAGAGAAAATGGCAAAAAGAATAGAAGTAAATAACCAGAACAATTGGGGCAAAAACATAGAAAGAAATAAAGAAGACTGTTTTTAGAGAGACAGGGGGAATACACTGCAAAAATAGTGCTTAGAAATTAGACCTTTTCTAAACACAAAAAAAAAAAAAATTTGCACCCACGTTCTAAACATTTTGAAATGTCTGTTCAATCTCTAAACCCTCTTATTCTAAACATGTTTAAATCTAAACATGTTTAGGGATTTGACATAGGTATTTATACATTTGATGCTAGGTGTTTAGGAATTAACAGTCATATCTAAACACTCTTTGCACCACGTTTCTAACCACTGTTTTGCAGTGTATGTAATTGGTAAGGGTCTTTAGTGGGGAAATATTGAGGGTATATATTAAAGCGAGAGAGACAGAGAGAGAGAGGCGAGAGAGAGAGATGGAGAGATGGTCGAGAGATTAATAAAGTAATACATAAATAATTTTTGAGTGATCATTTCTGTTTTTGTGATCGCTTCTGTTTCATCAGTGATCGTCCCATTTCAGTGATCGCCCCCTTCAATCACCCGCGGGAGCCCGCGCGAAGCACGGACCTCCCGCTAGTGTGGTAGAAGCGATAGATCAACTAGAGTTGATCTATAGTTTTGATCTATCTTCACTCTCATTTTGACAACGTGATGGTTCACTGTGCGGTCATTACCATCGATAAATCCTATCTCAAACTGAACTATACCAATAATTTTTAATCACATCGTGCTAAAAGTGAGTCATTCATTTTTGAATAATATGCACAAGGTGCCATGTACTTGAAAATGTAAACATTGCAAATTCTCTGGAATTCGACGCCATGATCATTGACGAATTTGCCTTATAATGACTCTGTAGAAAGCGATTGAAAATGTGTATATTTATACAAAATATACGTATTTAAGACTTATGCTGCAGTCCTGTTGGTAATAATTGGTCCTCTCCTGTTGTTAATAATTAATCAATTAAATTGCTAATGAAAACCGCACGACAATATCGTTCCTCGTAACCACAAGTGCTCATGCCGATCACCAAAGTTCGAACCCTTAAAAATTGACCTTTAAATCGGCTATATGCGTCGTTGGCGTTCCTACTGTCTTCTGCAGTCCAACTTTTGTCAAACTACTTTCCCATAAAACCACGATCTTAAAACAAAGATTCACTGCAAAGGGAATCTCAAGACTCAAGTGTAAATGAAAATCAAAAGCCACATCGAGATTGCTTATAAATCTTCGGGTTCTGACACTTACTTGTTTTCCAATTTTGCGTAATTTTAGCAAAACCACTGATATTAAGTTTGAAGTATTTCAACACCGTATCGCAAGCATGACGCAAGAAGATACGAACCTCGTGCAGAAATGTTGTTGACGCTAGAAGAAAACCGAGCTTTTATTTGTGTCTCTTGGAAACTTTCAGAAGGACAAAATAGGTGGTTAAGTTGTTTGTAATTTTATTGGGAAAACTGTATCGTTTTATTGGGAAAACTGTATCGTTTTACAGAAAGAAATGCACTCTAAAAGATAAGAAAAAAGTAATGATGACTGAATGAGGCTACGGCAGTTGATGATAAATTTGTGTTTTATTGGTGTATTGATGAAAGAAATCAATTAAGCCTATACACCATTATATTGAAAGGAGGTATTTTAAACAGTTCAACAGTTTATGAGGTTAATATTCTAATAAAATTAATGATTTTGCAATGGTTATTCTGGTTTCAAATTAAACTTGTATGTATAAAAAAATTACCCTTCGTCATTTTCCTCGTATGTCTTTGATTTCAAACATTAGCTTCAATAACACTAACTTCAAAAATTCTATTGTTCAATAATTAACATCAATATCTCAAACCTCTTACCGACCATGCATTGACGCTGACGATGAGGATGATAAGTATATGACGATGAGGAGTATGACGACCACGACGATGACGACGATGATGATGATGATGTCTTAAATACCATATAAAATATAGGGTAAGTCAATAAAAACTCTACCCTGATTGTGTCCGCTATTTTCATCTTTAAGTTAAAATATATCTTCACATATGTGGTATCAACGGAAAGGTTATATTATTGGCTTTAATTTACGGCAAAGATCATTCCCTGCCATATAGGTACAAGCCGAGTTACATTCTTTTGAACCGGGCAGTCCGTTTTGTGCTCTTTCAACGGATTCACATTTAAATACACGTTGAAGAAAATCACGACCCAAAATTATGGTATGGGATATGTTCATTTATATCTAATTAAGTCCTATCTAGTTTAATATGAAGCCGCTTGTTTGCATAAATAACTTTTGGCTTCATTTTACAATGATGCTATTATTCCAGGGAACTCAAACAGAGATATTTATAGCACGGTGAAGTCAGCATCATATTGGCACATTGGCAGATTCAGATTGGCATATTGGCAGATTCAGATTGGCATATTGGCACATTGGCAGATTCAGATTGGCATATTGGCACATTGGCAGATTCAGATTGGCATATTGGCACATTGGAAGATTCAGATTCACCGAGTAAACTTTTCGCTAGAGGGCGTTGTATTTAAATTCAGCTGTAAAATTCATTAAATTAGATTAAGGGTAAATAAAAAATATGTTTTTGAGTACAGTTTTTAGCTATAAGCCCTTAAATATAGAATTAATTTAATTTTTAATGAATTTTACAGCTGAAATACAACGCCCTCTAGCGAAAAGTTTCCTCAGTGAAATTCCTTTATTTTCTCAGTATAGTGAGAGCACATCCTAAGGGTTAGATTAAGGGTAATAAAAAATATGTTTTTGAGTACAGTTTTTAGCTATAAGCCCTTAAATATAGAATTAATTTAATTTTTAATGAATTTTACAGCTGAATTTAAATACAAACAAAACAAAAACCAGCCAACAGAGCCCCTCGTAGCGAAAAGTTTACTACTCGGTGAAATGCCTTTATTTTCTCAGTATAGTGAGAGCACACCCTAAGGGTTAGATTAAGGGTAATAAAAAATATGTTTTTGAGTACAGTTTTTAGCTATAAGCCCTTAAATATAGAATTAATTTAATTTTTAATGAATTTTACAGCTGAAATACAACGCCCTCTAGCGAAAAGTTTCCTCGGTGAAATTCCTTTATTTTCTCAGTATAGTGAGAGCACACCCTAAGGGTTAGATTAAGGGTAATAAAAAATATGTTTTTGAGTACAGTTTTTAGCTATAAGATGAAATACAACGCCCTCTAGGGAAAAGTTTCCTCGGTGAAATTCCTTTATTTTCTCAGTATTGTGAGAGCACACCCTAAGGGTTAGATTAAGGGTAAATAAAAAATATGTTTTTGAGTACAGTTTTTAGCTATAAGCCCTTAAATATAGAATTTAATTTTTAATGAATTTTACAGCTGAAATACAACGCCCTCTAGCGAAAAGTTTCCTCGGTGAAATTCCTTTATTTTCTCAGTATAGTGAGAGCACACCCTAAGGGTTAGATTAAGGGTAAATAAAAAATATGTTTTTGAGTACAGTTTTTAGCTATAAGCCCTTAAATATAGAATTAATTTAATTTTTAATGAATTTTACAGCTGAATTTAAATACAACGCCCTATAACGAAAAGTTTACTCGGTGAATCTGAATCTGCCAATGTGCCAATATGCCAATCTGAATCTGCCAATGTGCCAATATGCCAATCTGAATCTGCCAATATGCCAATCTGAATCTGCCAATGTGCCAATATGATGCTGACTTCACCGTGCTGATATTTATTACCAATGCAATTCTGAAGAAATAGGCTCCATCCAACGATGAATGCAAGTCCTTCGCCAACCGCTATATATGTGTAGATATAGGCTGATCCTGCTTTCGGAACTCGGGCGCCAAATTCAGCATAACATAACGCTATGATTAAACCATACAAGTTAACCAAATTAATAAAAAGTGCTTTCGAAATTTGGATATCAACAGCAAAATAACAAAGCTGTGAACAAAAAGATTTAAAGCAAGGGTGTTAACTGCTATTTGTAAAGACATTATGTGATATAACAAACAGTTTCATATCCAAGTATTCTTTAGGGCAATCACAAATTAAGTAACGACATTTTAGCACAATCGATACCTTTTTACTGATTATGGACTGTCGTCTGCCAAAATGTCCAAAATAGTATTTTTGACGGGGAAAGTGACAAGGAAAGCTAATAATTAGTATTAGAATTGGGATATCCGTTAGGATTAGAGCAAGACTACACTTGCATGAATACTACCTCAAGTTAAGATTAAGCTTACAGTTGAGATTGGGTTACATTTATAGCGAAAGAAATTTAAATAAAATAATGGCTTGACCTCAAAATAATTGCAAACAATTTTGGTGGTGTTATACTTAGAAATGATGAGAGAATAACATATCAAAAGTCTAGAACTATAGGTAGTGGAGAACATGCATTCGCAGGGAGGCAAGGTTTGTATAGGGGGAAATATAAAGTAGGTATAATTGTACTGAAATCTATAGATGAGTTGACATGTGACGTCAACGCCGGGCACCGAACAAAGCACTGCTCAGCAGTAAGCGTGAGCATCTGCAGGGCTTGTGCTTTTAAAATTCGCGCTCAATCAGGCGTGATAAGGTTATTGAATGCTGTAACTGTATGGGCATATTCTTCGCACCTCTTACATGTCAGTAGACCAGTGCTAACTTGTGTTTGTAAATATTGATGTCACCTCATCTATACCAACATTTTGACCATATCATAAGGATTTAAAAAGGTATAGTTTGCCCTATATGTGGGTTATAGTTTAATAGTTATAAGGCAATACACGTTCAAGGTCATCTTGGGGTAATATTTTCAGAATGTTCCGATTATTTTCAAAATGGGCCCAGATTCTTCATATAGTCCCAAAGGACCAGGAAATAAAATACTTGCACTCATTACACTATTTGGTCACGTAATTAGAGGTCAATGTAACAATGGTGTACATATCCTATAAGGGCATTGTACTTACCATCTATATTTACATACTAAAATGTCAAATGCAGAGCAAATATGCATTTTCTGTTATAAATATGACCAGACAAACAATTTGTGACTAGTTTCGTCAAATCGGATCACTCTGAAAAAATAACCCCAGGATCATGACCTTGAACCGTTTAAGCTTATAATCCTGAAACTAATGACCGTAGATATGGCAAACTATTCTTTTTTTACTCCTCATGACCAGAATAAGTTGGTACAGGTTTCAAAACAATTAGAGCTGTTTTAATGTTGACCCCTGTACAAATCTTGTCCCCAATTTTGTACATGTTCCTCATTGTTGATTTTTCTAGATTTTTGACACATTATTCTGTGACAATTTAAAAGTATGATAACACAAAAATTGTTTCTTTTGCAATTTTTTAAGGTAAAACAACCATTTTCTTGCACTATTAGGGTTAGGATTACAGTTGAGTATTATGTTACAAGTAGGAGTAGAGTGACATTTAGTAGAGGTCATGATAAAGTTATTGGAATTAGTTATATCATCATAAAGTTGGTTGGGATTCGGTTATTATTGTGTAAAGGTGCATTTCGTTGCTGCTAGCACCTTCATTTGTTTATGGTTCGTAGTTTTGCTGATCGACATGGTTGGTCTACACCGTCCCCATAGGACATGTATTGAAAAAAAAATAAAAATTGCATTTTTCTTTCTAGAGTAGCTGAATATATGCGCGTAAGTAGTGTGGGTTGGTGTGTATTCCCGTAGGATTTTCATGCTAAATGATTTTGTTGTTGTTTGGGTTTCAATACGACCTAAACTGTCAGAAAATGATGTGGCCGGTGGCAACAATATTTTCCGGACTGATGCCCACTTCTCAAGGGGGGGAAGGAAATGTTAGTACAGGGAAAAAATTAACATCGCGTCACATGTTGTTTTTTAATGTACAATAACGCGTTCGTCTCCCCATAAGGGTTACATCTATCTATTATATAATATATCTATATATATATATATTTGCCTACATGTAAAAAACATTACAGCGAATTACAGTAACATACTGTAAAAAACTTCCAGGTAGTTGACTAGTAATTTGGGAACACAGCAAAATACTGTTAAATTTTTTGTCAGTTTCCAGGCCTATAAGGACTCATTTAACAGTGGAGCTTTATCGAATTCTAATGAGCATCAAAATATTATTACACAATTATGAATTTTCAATTATACGATTAAGTACTTAAAAATTGCAGGAAAAAAAAAATGTAAATTTTACAGGAAAAATACTGGCAGCAATTCTGCCAACAATTCCCGTAAAATTACAGGTTTACAGGTTTTCGTTTTCCAATTTACGGTATGATTACAGTTTGATGTACTATATTTTACAAAAACTGTAGCTTTTCCAGTATATGCACCGTAAAAAACTTTGTTGATATAGGCATACAAAGTTGGGTGTTCGTCAGTGCTTTTATTCTCCACCCATTTACAATCTCTATAATAATTCAACAAATATATATGTTTTTATATGTTTGATTAAATTAATTTTTACAGTTATACATGTAATTTTTACGTGGTAATTTGTTGGCAGATGCTTGGCCAGGATTTTCCTGTAAATTTACAGTATTTTTTTTTCAGTGTAGGTTCCAAACTTTAGTTAAAAGCAGTATAGCCCGTTAATGGTTCAAGGTCACCCATGGGTGGTAAGGATCCGATGGTTGGATAGAGGTTGTCAAATGATTCCTTGCGCATTACTGAAACAGAAAAGCATTTTAATTGCATTTTTTGTACACATGCGACATCCAGGAAAGTCTGGTGACCCCCATAGGACCATGTAGACTTGCGACATATTGCTATTGACTTGTAATTAGCCAACCAAATGTACACACTGTAAATATACATTTGGATCCTGTGAGGGACAATACAAACACCAGTTTAAACAAAATCGAAGCATTGGGTAAATTTACCTGGATAAGCCATAGAGTACTGTGTGAAAATTAATATTGGTCGACCAAAATGGGGCACATTTACGCTCATAACTTCCAAACCAAACATTCTTTGGCTCTAAGATTTCGCAGTGTAAATGAGAAAAATAGTACCTTTCTTCTGATACCAACATCTTGACCACTTCCGGTAAAATCTGGGGCTTCTGGGGACGAGGCTATTAGCGATCGGGCCATGGACCTTTAAACACACATACTTGAACCAACGGTTCAGATGATATAAAACCTCACATTCTTGTAAGATAAATCAGGGACGAGGCTGTAAGTCACGAAATGACCATTTATTAGGAATGCAGTATCAATTGCTATTACACTTAAAGAGCTATTATGGACTCGGAGGAAGAATTCTCTTGAGCAAAAGATTACAATTAAAAATTAAAGTGTTTTCTAAATTTGAAAAAATTCCAAAGGGAAGGTACAAAAAATAAAGGTTTAAAAAAAAAGTCTGGTATTTCCCGAAAACCTTGTATGCCATTTTATACAAGGTCAGTAGAGCCCCGTCATCTTGAGGAGACCTTTAGTCTAGGAGCTGGCTAAGATGTGTATGCACTTAATTTTAGACTAATAGGAACCCTAGAAACAACTTGTGATATGTGCCAAAATTGATATCCTGGGCGAAAGATTTATGTGTATTGTGTTCTCTACTTGATAAGAGAGCCTGGCACTTGCACATACACCCCATCAAGTACCGTGGGAAAAAAACTTGCGGTTTTGATGGTAGACGCAATAATGCATGTTGCAAAGCCCTATTCAATACTGTGCTAATAAAGTGGTTAACCACTAAAACGGCGGTTTTTTGTTTATATCTTGGGAATGAAATGGATTTGAGGGCTCAAATTTCAGGACGACAATGAGAAAAATACGGCCTTTCATCTGATATCAAAATCGATACTACTTCCGGGTAAATCAGGGGGGTCCCAAAGACGATCGGAACACGCACCTTTAACATACCATTGTATTAACAAAAACACAATTATTTCGTTTGTTCTAAGCGACCTTAAGAATCTAGTAGGCTATTTAATTGATTTTTTGGTGGCCATTTTGAATTTCACGAAAATCAGGCCTTTCGCCCAGGATATCAATTTTGGCACATATCACAAGTTGTTCCTAGGGTTCCAATTAGTCTAAAACAGTTGAGATATCCTCTCCTTAATTAAGTGCATACATATCTTAGCTAGCTCCTCTACTACATGGGTTTTCTAGTTTATTAGCAGTGGCGGCAGCATAGGAAAAGCGGCCTTTCCCATATTTTCCTTCACCCAGTTTTCACCTCCCCAAAATTAGGAAGATTAGACTTCATTTAAGAAAATATATTATTCATAATATTTTTTCAAATGGCAACGGGCTTGACGAATATGTCAAAACCTATAAGGTTTTTAAAGCTTTTAAAAGAGTCACTCATTTTGCCTTACCCCAGAATTTTTGCTTTTCCCCTTAACCCCCCCCCCCTCCCCCATTAAGATGGTGATGCTACTATTCTATTTTTCATAAATAGGCTGTCACATTTCAGCGAAGTTTCATTTTGAATTTTATTCCCCGTTTATTGTTCTTATTCAGCATGTTTCATTATTAGTAGAGGCGTAATATGACACATGTCCTATACAACCTTGAAAAAATTCTAATAAAAGGACTCTTTGTATATTCTGGTAGGCCTACATATGAATAATTACCAAGAAATTTGTCCCGCCTTCTGGTTGCTGCGTTGGCCAGATATTTAAGGACAAAGGTCACCGACCTTTATACGGCTTATGATGGGTTATAACTGCTCATCCAATTGGCCTAGAAGCAGAAAAATGGTGTCTATACCCATGTTTTGGGGATCAATAAACACAATATATACAGTCTTGAGGCTTACAAATGAAGTCATCATTATCTTTCAGGATAGAAGGCACTTTTAATCAAAATTTGTCCACGTTTTCTCAACATAAATTAGCCAATTCAGTCAGTCTGTACAAGTATCAAATAAACCAAAACATTGACCATAATCTATAATGAAAACAGCCAAAATACTATTGTAAAATCAGTCGATATCGATGATAACTATACCATTCTTGGACAAAACTTCATTTGGACCACATGGGGCTCATTCACTTGTTGAAAACTATTGAAAATAAGCCAACTCATGAAACTGCAACACAGGGCGCAGTGATTCGCCCTTGGCTCCACCAAATGTTTTTCTCACAAAAATCAAAACCCAAACTTCAAACAACCTCTTTGAGGTAGGAGAATAACAAAATAATGAGGGAGGACCGTAATAGTAGAAAATAATAGAAACATTTGCGGCGTTGGTCAGAATCCAGGGTCAAGGTCAATGACCTTTATCCTTTATAAGGCATGTGAAGGGTCATAACTGCTCAGCCAATTGGCCTAGAAGCAAAAAAGGTGGTGTCTCTAACCCATGTTTTGGGGATCAATAAAAACCAAAACATATTTTTTATGGCTTACAAGCAAGCCATCGTTGCTTTTCAGCATAGAAAGCACTTTAATCCGAATTTTTACCAAGTTTTATCAACAAAATCAGACAATGAGTCTCAACATAAATAAAAAAAATCACTCTGTACAAATATTAAAACAACATATTGGTTAATAGATATAATAATGAAAAACAGTACCAAATTATGTCACATAAGGGGATATTGTTCTTGGACAGATCATCGAACTAATGAGTCCTGTGTGATTTAATTGTGTGGTACTAGTGATAGTCCTTTTTGCATAAATATTCCATTTGTGTCCTATTAAAAAAACCATTACCACTGCTAAATGAGCACTCCCCAAATAGTCGGGACATGGCATGCACCAAATATCATGAACCACATCAAGCGGCGCTGTAATTCGTCATTCCGCAAAATGTTTCTCTAAAAAAAATAATAATAAAAAACATTTTTTACAAATCAACACACCTTCCAACGACCTTCTTGCAGTGGGCATAAAATTGGCGTAGCGCCATACGGTCGTGGAAAGGTAGGTATCATACTCATGTATCGCCCTCTCACTCCTGAGAGGGAAAAACACTGACAGTGCTAGATTCCTTCCACAACCTTACTTTTTGCACAGAATACCACTGCATGGCTTAATATCGAGGGCGGAAGAATTCTCAGAAGATAGCCAACGCCAACGCAACCCCTGTCAACGCCCCACCCATATCGCCTAATGCTCCCCTGGGTCAAAATGCTAGGTCTATCAGCCAAGAGGGATTGGACGGCGCGACACCCCTCTCCGCTTGACTAACAGATGCATCAAATACTTGTTTGGAGATTGAAGTAGTAACTCCCAGCACCGGCATTGTCCAAAATATCTGGATGAGCCCCTTTATGAAGCCCAGAGAAGCATGAGCTCGAAACAGCTATGCCTAACCAAGAACCAGTTCAAAACCAATCAGGTGTTCTGTGTGTGCATTTCAGATGAACTGATGAAATCCAATCTAGCTCAATGTGGTCCCTTGCTGCAGGCGTCTCTTATTTGGTCTGCAACCCCGTCTGCAGATATGGTGAGACGTGGCAGAAACACCAGTTTCGGGGTAAAATAAAGAGTCTGATTCTGGCCAAAAAGCCTGCCTGTGGAAGAAGAGAGACCTCCTTGCTGCATTGCTCTCAAAGCGGTGGTGGGCTCGCACCGTAACAAGGCATTTAGATCCAAACCCCGTATGGGCCAAAGCCACAGCCACAATCCACAGCCACTAGGAATTCCCGAAGACTAAGCTTTCGGTTGGGTTTAAAATGAATGTTGTATAACACGAATTGCACAGCCATCGGCAAATCCCGCTCCCAGAACAGTTCGAACCGAGGCGATCCGAACAAACCCTTCACCAGATTGGACAGAGGTGACTGAAAGAAATCGTCATGCCATCAGCGGCCCTTTACAGGTCGGGCCTGTGGGTGGTTCGGGAAAAAATGAAACCTCGGACAGTCAGGACCCTAATTTAAACCCCACGTCCTGAAAGACTTCCTCCTTGAGGAAATTGCCAACCTGTCTCAATCGGTCTATAAATTTGCAATGGATCAACTCTCTATGGGCACACCATGCATGATAATCCTAATCCTCTTGCATTTGCCGGAACAGTGAGCATGGCAGCCCTGTTGCCAGAAAGTCTCACCGAGTGTACAGTCTGCAGAAATTCACCAGACAGAGTTCGGAGCATGGTGTGGTGCAATCTGGGACGAACGCGTCTGCTGGATGACCTCTTACCAGTTCCCCGCCCAGCTCCTCCCCTTTGGAGATTGATCTGTTCCCTTACAAAGAGATCTAGAGAGGCCTGGAAACCACAGCTGCCGTGGCCAATAAGACTACCAACAGGACCAGGCAACGACAAAGCCACTCGGACTTTTTTGGCATCATGGCAACCTGGAGAAGCTATGAATCAAGCATAGGCCTATCATCCTGACCGGTCCTCTGCCATTGCGTCCCGTTTGACGGCCTGCCCCTGGCGATCCGGGTTCAAGAGTAGCCCCTAAAGATGGCCACCACTGACGATTCACGACTGAGGTGAACAGATCCCCGTCCGGACGGGCACCAGCTAGAAGATTTGTGCCCGGCAAACTGCAACGTAGAGCTGCCACTCAACCGACTGCCCTCTGACCTCTGACTTTGCTGTGTCTGGGATTAGAAACCCTCCTGGGAGACTGTCCGCAAACCATTGTCCACTCCTGAAACATGGGAGGCGATCAGCTCGATGTCCCAAACTCGGCACCACCTGAATAGTCGAAGAATCTCCCTGCATTGCATAGGCTGGGACTGATTCCACCCCCTTCATTTTTTATATGTCACTACCTTCATATTGTCGCAGCGGACAACAATTACTTCTTCCCCCTGACCGCGGGGAGCCAGTGCCGCATGCCAGAAGATGGCGAACAACTCGAGGACGTTATGTGGTGACGAGCACCACGCAGCTGTTCATCGCCTGCCCCGAAGAGATAGGGGTGAAGCTCCCCCCCCCCAACTAAACCCATCCGTCGTCAGGTGTTTAATAAAAAAAACGCATCAATTGTTCCAGGGTGTTTGATAGGTCACCGGTAGGCTGAATGGGAACTTCCTTGCCTCATAATGAGTGGCAAAGTCCACCATTAATGGTCTGAGGTAACCTTCGTCTTCCCTGGGGAGGATGTGGGGTGTTTACCACTGCAACAAGTTTTTTTTATATCCGGCCAGCTAAATCACATAAATTTGAAACCTTATGGATGCATCTAATCTTGGGACCATCATTTGCTTTCTTTTAGCGCCAAATAATTGCATGCACTTTATTTTACCTTTGGTAGTGGTAGACAAGACTCAGTTTTGGAAGTAAGGGGATGGTTGCCACCGTATAATATTTTTCTTTTTCACTCTATCAAAGATGTAATTTTCCTTTCATAATCCCCCAAAAACCTAGCAAATCAACACATTTCCTGTTATTTTTTAACTAAAATAGCAATTGGGCTTATTTTTAGCAACAATCGGAAAATCAAGTTTCCCACGATTATTACCGTTCATTAAAACAGTACTATTACGTCAAATGGAGAACTATTGCAACGTTTTTGATATCAATGTAAATAGGAGACTTATACCAATCCACGGTCCAAAATCAAAAGGGTCAGAGGCGTTGTAACTAAGACATCCAAGAAGGTCTTAACCCAACGCCTATAAAATGTTAAGGGGAACGTTTAAAGTACCAATTTCATGCATATAGTGCATACTATTTTGAAAATCAGGAGGGGGGCATTTTATCCTTTTCCTATATGCTAATTGTGTTTTGTTGACCCCAACCAACCGATATAGAAACCTCATTTGTGCTTTTAGATACCAAAGTGGTTGAGGAGTTATGATCCATGTGGAAATGCCTTAAAAGGTCATTGACCTTTGACCTTGAATATCTGACCAACGCAGACTGCCCAGAAGGCCGGTCGGACAATTTTTCTCATAATTAATTCTACAAATACCCTAAGAGATAACAAAAAGTTCTTTTATTAGGAATTTTTTCAAGGTTGAATCGCATATGGCCTCTACTTATAGACCAGTGAACATCATACGTCACTTCTTTTGTGCCTGCGTATCCATTCCCTGCGAATCGTTATTGGGGCCCATAGTATTAACACTCTAACAGATACAAATTGCACAGGGTGTAAACAGTCAGGCGACCTATTCAAGATTACCCGGCCTAAACATGTTACAAAACATTGTTATTCCCAACTCATGAATATTATATTGACCATAATCATGCTATCTCATTGGCTGATTCTCTTACGGAGAACTATTTCCCTAGGGAAATAGATTGAATCGTTTCCTAAATTCCCAGAGTCACAGTGGGGTGTAATAAAACAAATACACATGGTTTATCTCGGAAATAGGGAACACTATTTTACCTTGGTACTTGGTAGCGGCATGACTTCCACCCCTCACCCTTCGGGTTCGGGTGTGGCCCGTAGCAGTTAATTCGGGGAAAAGTGTGCCATATTTCCTCTAACCATGTAGTATTTGTATTTACTGGTCTCTAGGAAACTTTCGATATTTACGGTAAAAAAGGGTGACACAGATGTTCCCGTTCTATGTATGAGTAACACAGACAATTGAATATAGCTTTTGAGAACTATACAACCAATGGTTAACGCATGCCAAAATATGAAAAATGTTGACAGGCGTTTCACCATGCATGATTTTAAGGGCTTTATTGATGAGATTTTGGTACTTATATTTCCTGATAGAAAAGACATCAATCATGAGTTATCTATATGATACTCTTCTGGCCACTCAACAAATATCAGAGTGTCGATCCCAAAATAAATGCAATCCTGGTATTTGGTGCGTGATATGTAAAATTACAGAAGTATGCAAGTTTTATAACTGATTCTAAATGAGTGAGCTTGTTTTTGTTATATCCTGTCCAATTCTGGTCTGATACGGTTCATGGTTTTGAAAAACAAAGGCTATTGTGTAAGCCTACTCAAATTACCCCATTCCAGGTTTGCCTAGGATCGTTGAAGTAGGTTCACGTGGAAAGTGGAATAAATGGTCTTTCAACTGTAAGTCTTATGGTACTAATCGTGTGTGGTGTTTTTCAAAATAATTTAGCTAAAATATTTGTTGGTAGGTTTTGTCCACGTTTTTTTTTTCTCTTTCAGTCGGCTTGCGCCTTTATTTTTATTTAAATTACAATTCTTTAAAACATCATTTCACCTAACTTGACATTGTTATGATATACGGTTACAAACAAGCGTGTTACTCCAGAATACATTGTTTAACATGTTACATCTTATCATGTCATGCTTCCAGGCGTGGATCTAGGGAGGGGAGGGGGCGTGCACGTTCTTTTATCGTCTGTACAGGTTTCCCTACACCCATATTTAGGATAGTTATAATCTGTGACCAATTGGCCATGGGATCAAAGGAAAAAATGGTCATTTGGTTACATATTCGCCGAAGTAAACAATTTTTCCCTATAATAATAATAAATTTACAATTACCATTTATTGGTGATTGCAAGTTGTAAAGGTTCACATTTTCATTGAAAATGAAATAAAATGCCCTCTCAATTTCTTTTCTGAATATTCAGTGATCAAGGGACATCCAATAGGTTACATGACTCAAAAAGTAATGGCATATTGACAGTAAATCCACCTGGTATTCAGCGGACAAAGCACTTCAGATTAACCTTTGTTTAGTTGGAGCTGCAGCGCCTTTGTTACTGTACATGCAGTTGAATAGATGTCAGCGTTATGAGACTAATTAACCCCAGCCAGTTTAGGGGCAAGGGGTGCAAGCCCCATTCAAACAGGTCGTCCGTCCTGGGAGCTGACATTTTGAATATATTGCACGGAAAATTATTAGTTGGGTGCTTGTTACACACATTATGTCATTCGATACCAAACAATACCGGCAAAATATCAGTGTGGATGTTGGGTGCTATTGGGTGGTTAAATTTTGTCCTACCCATGGCCACACAACGAATGAAATGACACGTCAGTCGTCTTGATTAAATAAACTGCCTCAATGGACATAATATTTTCACCTAAGCGCGCCTAAGCACCTAAGCGCGTGAGTATCTGAGCACAATGATCCAGGTACACTATTTTTAAACCTGGCCACCTCTAACACAAACAATCAATTGTATCACTACCGATTAGTGTAATATGCAAAGCGGCACCACAGTATGTGGGAAGAAGCGGAGGAAGCCATTGATTTTAGGTTGGTGACTCTATGTTTCGTGTGGTCGGCAAAACATGCGAGACGATGAATTTTAAAGCTGACGTAACGTTTTGCCTCTCTATTCTATATAGAACCTCTTTGGTTTAGGGTATTACGTTTCACATGGAAGTCTCAAGTACGCAAATGAGGTATTGCCTTTGATTCGTCATGCACTGTATAACGTTGTGCAGTCGCGCCAGGACGGAATTCAATGGCAAACTTTTTGTATTACTTGGGACTTTTATATGAACACGTCTACCAGTTTGGATTGAGATAGCCTCCGTTCGCGATAAAAAATAAACTTTGAGGTTATCTGTGAGTTCCAATAATTTTGGCACTGTAGATTTCATCAGTATGAAAAAAGAAAACTAATGGAACAAACTCACGTGGATTGTTGCGTGGTAAAGCTGTGGACCTAACATATTTGTGCGAACCAAGATCCATAACTTATTGGGGGACCTCATTTCTATTCAATTTACCACCAGGTATTTAGAAAAAATACAAAAGAAGGGGGTAGCGATAAGCGACCTATGCTAAAAACACGGTAAATTGAAAAGAAATGGGGTTACGCGGCAAGTTAAGTTTTGTTTGCACAAGAGTTAGGTCACAGCTTGCCAAACAACTTCTTTCATTATTTTTGTTCAGGCTTTGTTTCCTTTTAGGAAAAAATGCCTTGCCATATATGGGCAACGTTAATTGAACGCAAAGTTTAGAAGCCTAAGATTTATTTATTCGTGAAAGAGGACGAGTATTTTGTGCTGTGCGTCTGAAAAAAATAGCTCAATCTTAATCTGGTGATGAGCCATCTGAAATCCATTGGATCTCGAAGTATATACAGACCCATTGTTATTACCCATACAGTTGAAAAGTAATTTGTAGTGGCTTATCCTCTACATACCGAGCGGATTTAGTGGATATCAACATTGTTATTATGTGCTCGATCAAGGCTGCATGTGATATTAATGAGGCAAGATTTTAGAAACAGAAGAAATGTGATGACATTTTATTCATGTTAAATCCAAAGTGCAAACGTTTGCCAATGACATCCCCCAAAGGTATGTACCGGTATAATTAGATAAATAATAAACTGGCAGAACATTCAGTGATTCGCCGATAGGCGTAACAATGTCTATGGCAAGCATCCTCTCTCTCTCTTTGATCTCATGGAGTAAAACTTTTACTGTTTTATCTTTGGCGTGTCTGACAAAATCATGTGGATATTGTAAATTGCACAGGAGAGATTAAATACCAATAAATGGAAATATTATTAATGGCTCTCGGCGACTTCCCTTGTAGGAAACATTTGATAAAAAAGTAACAACCAAAAAACAACAACAACAACACAAAACAAACAACCAGTAACTACTGAAAAATCAAGCTTGAGTTACATCAAACGCTATGACAGATGTCATTGTGAACAGAGAACATTTCAATTTATTGTCAAAGTTAGGAGATTGGTTGTATTAAATGTTTAATATTTAGTTGACATTCTTATACTGAGTTAATTTAACCAAGTTAAGGAGGTAAGGATAAAGAAAGAGGAAGCAGATTGAACTTATAAAACAAACATCCACATACTTAATCATGCTTTGATTGTGTATTCGTCAGTCAAACTTGGAACGACTTAAATTGTAGTGTACTTACGTAAGCGCCTTTGTTCTCAAAACCAATGAAGCAAATCGGATGAAATTTGAACAGTGTGTGGAGAAAAGGTTAGGCTTTATGAATATAATGAAAAATTTCAGAATTTTTAAATAATTTTGAAATTATAGCAGCCCAACTTGAGATTGCATTTATTTTGGGACACGCTGTACAATCATAGGTGAATTGAATTATGTATATAAATGTCAGCCAATTGACGAGCAATCATTACTGGAGAATTTTTTGAAAACTCTATACGAACACGTAAAAGTATCTTGGCATACAACATGTTCTGAGCTGTTCCATATGGTATTTGCTGCTGATTCTTAGTTAAATACGCAGTGTTTGTACATCGTTATGCGTTCAGCTTTAGTGCCCAAGACTGCCCAGTGTGAGAAATAAAGGATGAAAGTTTGACTAAATTTGAACATTTGACCCGGGGGGCGTATTGGATTTTCGCTGGGCACCCATGCTCGTTCCAGGGGTTCTGAAAGTGACCCCTAACGGGGCCAATTTTCAGTTAAAATATACCGGCCCCTAATGGGACCAGCTTTGGTGAAATTATACTAGTTTTCAGGGAAAATATACACCTAACGGTACAGCAGTAATATGACATCCTAACTGTGCTTTTTGAAATATACTCCCCGCCTAAAAAATCCGAACGATGTTGAAATGGCCATCAACGTGCTCAAACTTGCTTTCAAATGAACGCGCCAAGCCAGCTGGATAAACTCTCAAACTTTCACATCATGCTTCGTTATCAATGCATTTCGGACACAGGTCAATAAGCAAACACATTACGCGAACAACGCGAACAATTCACCTACATACCTACATACCTTTTTAATACAGTAATTTATATCGTTCGGATTTTTTAGGCGGGGAGTATATATTTTCCACTAGTATTATCCCAGTTATATACTCTCTTTTGAAATTCCACTTATAATGTATTATAAGCATCTTTACTTGTATGCAAACTATTTTTGATTAATATTTTAACCATTTATTTTCACTGTACTGCATTTAAGCATTTGCAGCTAGTTCCTTTTTTTTTTGAACGAGCATGGGTTCCCGACTAAAATCCAAGAACCCCCCCGGGCGTGTTGACCTGTTTCCATAGCCACCATATGTTTGAGTATTTACTTCGCAGCATTCATCGCGTGCTGAAGAAACAACCACGAACTGCGAATTTTCTCAAGCGAGAAAATCGGATTAGGATTATCCTCGGAAGGGCCATTTGAGAGAATATGAATAACAATTACAATTATGGGGCGGCAGATAGATCGTTCAAAAGCCAAGTAGGTCGATGTGCTTCCTTCTTATCTCTTTCTTCCATGATTGTACAATGTTTTAGTCAGCTCTGGTGAGCTATTTTAACGCAATATATGCCTGAAGGCTCGCCGGAGTCTAACGGAATCAACAGACCTTATCAAAGCACCACTATTTTCATAACGGTGTTTGTCATCCTTAATCTATTAGTTGATACTGATGGTTAACACAGGTAGACCCATTGCAATGGCAAATGGCACATTGTGTTTGAGACCCTCGGGCGTGAAGCAAAGGATGTCATTGTAAATCTGAAGAAATGAGCTTTTCACTGATATAAAATACTATACAAACGGGTTCCAAATATTTGAGATGTAAATAAGTAAAAGTTCCCAAACTTTTTGAGGGGTTTAGATGATTACAGCAAAATAAAAAAGTGTCAATAATTGATATGCTGATCGTACTAACCTGACAAAGAAGCTACAACAGCAGCAATGAGAAAAGATAGTATCATGGCAGGTCCGGCCTTGTGTTTAGCAACCTGGCCAGTGACCACATAGACACCAGCCCCTAGAGTTTTCCCTATGCCTAATAAGATGAGATCAACCAGTGAAAGGCATCGTCGTAATTGTGTTGAGCCAAGGTCATCGGGATCTATGTGCTTCTTT
Source organism: Ophioderma brevispina (assembly GCA_023653785.1). Classification (NCBI taxonomy): domain Eukaryota; kingdom Metazoa; phylum Echinodermata; class Ophiuroidea; order Amphilepidida; family Ophiodermatidae; genus Ophioderma; species Ophioderma brevispina. The sequence continues at coordinate 27,849 of JAMKCH010000707.1, forward strand.
CGAAACAGTGGTCGGAAGATTTCGCCGAAGAACATGATATTCTACTAAGCTCGTTATCTAACCAGAAAGAGTAATTCAATGTACGTACGAAAATGGCATTATGAATGGTAGCACTTTCTTTTTATCAATGGACTTTGATCCCTGCTACACGCTAGTACCTTGATAACGTACACCCAAACCTAAAACAAACTGATAACCACATAACGGTATTCTTCCAGGCTTTCTTCATTTTAATGTGGAAATTTCGAAAATGCTGCCAATTTGGAGAAAGTAGCGCGTCAATCGTAGAACTAATCTTGTAGAAAATGATGCAATATTTTTTAATGTAATTTTTGAAGCACGCGCCATGATTTATGTAAAGCACAGTTATATGAGAATAAACTTTAGCCAGAAACCTTAAAGCGTAAAAAATCCAAAAAACGCGTGAAATCCACCAAAATACCACAAATCATGTGGAATAGAAATGAAAGTGCGTAAATTCGGGCAAAAAAATGAATTCAGGGGATTCTCAGGCCTGACAGAAACTTGAAATTTGCGAGAGTTACACGAATAATGTCGCTTCAGTTTAGCTTTATGGGCTGGTTGTATCCTTCAACGTTATGATCAATGGACTTGGCTGCCATACGTAGTTCGCGCTAAATTCCGAATTACCTCGTGTCTCAAGACAAGACACTAATCTGTGTTTGTATACAATTTAATGGCATGGTCTGTAGAGCAATATTCACGGTAACTTCATTGCATGAGAATGTAGTTTTTATTTTAACATGTTAAGATCAAAAGGTACACTTATGGTTGTGTATCATCAAATTATGATATAGTCATAACATGCTAACCCTTGTCTTAACAAAGGGGGGGGGGGCTTCGCTCCGTACGCTAAAATGCCAAAAACTTTCGTTAAAAGCTTCTAGGTAATCATTCTCTCATCCTTTCCGGTCATTTTTGCGAACAAACTCTGATTATGTAAAACTAGGCAATTGCTATCATTTAGAACTGAAAACCGCATGAAAATCCGATATTCCTAGGATTTTTTAGCGCAAAACTGGATTTTCGCTATTTTCTGTGGAAGATGCAAATTTTGCCAACTCGCGGACTTGACGTCATTGTGACGCCATACTAGGCATGTTGGTACTTATTTTGATATCGATGGAAAGAGGAGGACCATATCCACTGGTATCAAAATCATCAGCATCGGGTGCTTTATAATTCTCGATGGGGGTGGTAACCCTTCCCCCCCCCCCCATGTTGCAAAAAGGATTGGTAAGACGATGGTGAAAATTAAAAAAAAATACTTATACTTGAGTACAACAGTGCACTCAGTTCTAGTGTACACGAATCACAATCTGTTGACTTTCATCCACAAGATGAAAAAACAGGAGAAATCAGAGGACTTGTAAGGTGGAGCTTACAATCTACAATACAATCTGGACAAAAGACATATCAAAGGAAAAGAGAATGTCTTGGCAGATGCCTTGTCCAGAGCTGTCTAAATTTTAATTAGAAATTTTGTATTACAATTGTATTATAGACTGAGGGCAGCAATTTAATGCAAGAACACTTTATAAAAAGTGTAAAATTTACACTCTGCAAGCTGTATGTAAAGCTATGTAAATGCAAAATGGCGGCCATTTCAGGTTTCAAGGTCAAGACTAACATTTGTACTATTAAAAGTTACAAAATTGAATTCGTCATGCACGAAAACATATAATTAGACACTTACATCTTTAAAATCGGTTTATATTAACAATTTGACCTTGACTGAAAGTGCCTTGACCTTTGGACATTTCTGGCCATAGCGTCCTCATTTGAAGTCGGATCTATAACAAACTATACATTTTAGATTCCGTATGATAAGGCGAGTAATTTTTCATGCATATTAATTCAATTGCGACAGTTCTCAATTTTTACCCCGTGTTAACTTTGTTTTCCCCTTCCCAAAATGCCGGAACATTGAAGCGGCAAGCCCAAGTCAAAAACCTTCAACATCAATCAGGGAACCCCAAGACGCCTTCAAATCTTTGTCTCCAGAGTTTGGTCACGGGATCTACAGGCTGGTTTTCTACTACTATAACATTGAGTGTATCATTATTGAATTGTAATTGTGTTTTGGACATACCAAATTCTTGAACCAATCTGATTAAAATCATATTAAAGCAGTGTTATATTATAAAATTCAGATCATTTGTGCACAAGGCTCATTTATTTGTGTTTAATGGGTATTTCTGACCTTTGACGTTCACGAGACGTAACAATGGTGCCTTTGTGTGGGCACGTCCTATCCCCTATAGGTATATTCATCCCAACCTCCTCGGCATAAGAATCCACTTTTAACAATTAACCTGAACGAGGACATCAATGATGCAGTAACCTATCAATTGAGATGAATAGGGAATGCATAGTTGCATTACACAATGGATGAAGGGATTAAGTTAGCAGTCAATCGTTAGATTTTGCAGAAGAAATATTCACCAAATTGGTGAAAGGTTAGTGGTCATTAAAGATCAGTCTGTGCACACTCCATTTATACCTTGTCCCACACTATTAAAAATGTTCCTAATTTTACCAGCTTTACCTTTTCAATTACGGTAAACCCCAATTATTCAATAATCTTCACGCTTATTACCTATACTTACATAAAATTACCATTTGCAAGCATAAACATGTAATAAACAGTGGCCTCTAAAAAAATAATACTACACATTTGAAAAAAGATAGTAATTTATAACGCTGACCGTTATTATATTTTCCGTAATATTCTTCTTTTGTAACTTGTTTTTTAATGTTATGTGTTAAATAACGGCGTAAGTAACGTCATTAAAAAATGCAAAATCATTATTCATATCATTTTTAAAAATAGTTTGGGGAAAACTCTTTTCCATCCTTCCGCCTTTTTGTATTATATTTAGTTTTTAATTTTAAAAAAGTCTTACACACCAAATATATTTAATTTTCGCAATATGCTCTCAGTAAAGTCGTGTAGTGAAGTGCATAATGTTTAGACTTTGTAATTTAAGGCCCTGGTTCGAATCTTTGTAATGTACCTGTATTGAGTTTAAATTCATATGATGATTGGGTGACAGTATACTGTGTAACATTACCATATAAAACAGTGTATAAACTGGTTTAAATTTTTTTCTTCACGTTTTCCCTTTGTGTATTGCCTTTTTTCTCAAAATTGTTTGCCTGAAATTAACTTTTTTTACAACTCACGGTTTGTAAAACGTAAATACAACGTTGTATGATGCCATAAGCTACAACGCGAAAATTTGGTCAGAAGAATGTAATACGTTTTAATTCAATATTGTTTAAATACAAAACAATTCAAAACCATTAATAACTTTGAAGCTGAGATTTGACGCCATTATTTTACGTTCCCGGCAATGTTTCGTATTTTTTATTACGGCTCCAGAATATTTTACGTTTTCTGAGTGGAGCCCCAGCTGCCAGTCCATGCTTGTTTTTTTTTACAGGTTTATTTAACAGTGCAATTTTCTGATCAATTGTAATGGTCAGAATACTTATTTACCAAATTTCATCAATTGATATTGAGATCTGGTAGCAGTTCAGCTTTTTGGTAATGAGCCTGAGCAAATATATGTAACAAATAATATGGCACAGTGAATGGGTGGGGTCTGACGGTTACAGACGGAGACAAACGAACAACACCGAATGGCAATATCACTAATGACAAAATCCTCCTTGTTGCTTAAGTGTCCCCCAGGGATAACAAAATGGGTCAACGCTTGTGTAGGGTCATTAAAAGTCCATCAGCTGTTAAACAGTTAACAAAATAAGTCCCTCTCCCCCGACCAATTGCCTTTTTCTGGACAAGTGGGCTCCTTAACCTGTTTACAAACGTAAAAGGTACACTGAAATGTTACATTTAATGTCGCAAACTTTTACACACAGTTCACACTAACTCCTAAAATCACGTCCTTTTATTCACTCGATAACAATACAAAATGACTTTCTTCATAGGATTTAACAATCGAGAAACTCGGGTTGTAAAGATTTTTTGTAAGATTCTTCTCTCTCTCAATTCAATCAATTCATTCTCCCAAAATGTAACACGCATTTATGTTTTTTATTTTCTTTGTTTTTTTATTTTCTACAACGTAGAGTAAGAGTCACCAAAGCAAAACAATGTGGTTAACCCTCGCCTACCATGAGCCTTTTTGTAACAAAACTTCCGAAGGGGGTGGTTGCTACCCCGTATGATTTTCGTACTGAACCTCCGATTCCCATAGATTTGGTACCCAAGAATAGGCTTAGCGTTTTTCTTTCCAATTTGGGTATCAAAATAAGTACCAACATTCCCATTATGAATGACGTCATAATGTTAAGAGGCAAAGTAATAAAAAACTGATATAAGGTGGAAAATTGATATTTCGCCATTTTACTAAACTGACTCAAAAACATTATTAGTCATTTCCCATCAAGTAGAAGCACAAAAAAGCCGCGTGGAAATCGGATATTTCAAACTTTCTGGGTAAAAAAATGATTCCCCCTATTCTACAATGTAGAATATGGACATTGCAGTTTTGCTGACAGGCCAACTTCTAACGTCATACTGGCGTAATGTAATGCTGTTGGTACTCATTTGGTACAATGGAAGAAGAGGACCTTCGCTATCCATTGCTACCAAAATCCAAGCGCCTGTGATAGCCGTGTGTACTAGGCATTAGGCATGTTGGTGCTTCTTCTCTTTAAAACTCGATGGTCTCAATTGTTAAAGGGACATAATGTATGAAAAACATTGACATGATGAAAAGGCCCTTACTGAAATCCTTCCCCGAGTTTGAAAACAATTTGGATATTTACATTCTGTAAAAACAGAAAAACAGGAAGAGTTCGGGGGGGGGGTGAGTGTTTGTGGCAATTTCTGGAACAGGATGCTGACATTACTGCCAACATCTACCAAACGTGAAAGAATGTTGTCATCAGCTCAACCTACCATTGTTAATTGTATAATTTGGCAATCCCGGCTAATCCATCTTTTCACCATGCCAATCATTCTTACACAAGTCCTGAAGTACAATGCCTGAATCCTGGTCTGAATTCTTTTGAATTGTATAGGCAAACATGCTAGATACACTGTAATTCTGTCAGGGATGTGACACCTACCCTTGCTTTTCTGTTCCAGAAAGTGCCACAAACTTCATTATGTCCCTTTACATCTCTATGCAATAAAGGGTCATTTTTAATTCGTCATCAAATTTAATAATGGACGTCATTTCAGATAGAAGATAACTGTTTGTGTGACTTTTTGGCACATTAAATGTGTAGGGCATTTTCAGTGTACATTTACATTTTTGTGAACAGATTAAGGAGTCGAACTTTTCATAAAAATGCACCTTTTTAATTTTTGGGGGGGGGGGCTTTATTTTCTTTTGAACTGTTTTACTGTACCCCCTTGAGTAGTAGTCAGGTTGAAGTCCAGGCACACAGCTGGAATGATGAAATGGAGTACAGACTTTTCTATTGATAGATTTTATCTTCTGACCTAAGCCAATATTTTTTGGAGGTGTGCAAAATTTGTTACAGTGCCATTTTTGAAAATCCAATATGGCTGCTAACATGTCAAAAATCACTAAAATCCCTTAATTCATTTTCGATAGGACAATATCTCTCGGTCTCTCCGGTGTTTTAAAGCACGAGAAGTGTTGGTTGTTGAATTTTTATCATTCATTGCCACAAAAATTCCAATATGGCTGCCAAAAGTCAAATATGCTCTCGAGGCGGGAGAGAGCAAGAAAATAAACAAAAAACATGGAGAGGGATGAAGGACTCAGGTAAAAAGGAAAAAGGAAAGGTGAGGAGGGCGAGAGCAGGGGAGAAAGGAGGAGCAGGAAAAAGAGTAGAGTCGTCGCGGAGCCCCCGTTCCCCCTTCATATATCCGCTCCTTCCTCCATTCTAAAATAAACCTATTTGACGCTACTTGAATACATACTGGACACCTAAACGTGTTCTCAGGTGTCAAAATCTGTTACAATTGATCTCACTCTGCAAGTGTTATTCTAACACCCTCGAGAAATGCATTTCACGCTCAGACCTTCAAGTGTTCTGCACATTTTTGCAGTTTGGGCTTGATTCAGTGTCTATATGCTGTTTTAAATACTTTAACAACTTATTAGATACATGTATTTTGACACTAGAAAAACCCTTAATGGCATTTCTCTGTAATGAACATTTTCAAATTCAAGATTGGCAGCCAATACAGCCGCCTTAAAAATAGTAAAAAACCTACATTATATGTGTATTACTATGTCGTTTACATCAACTAATTATTATTATAAAAGGTGTAAATTAAGGTAGGGGATAAGGTATTTTGACCATTTGAAATTCTTATATGGATTCGGTTTCTTTAACATGCACAAATGTTAAGATGGTGGGGCCAATGTTGGCTGCCTTTTTACCTTCCTTCAAAACCTATGAATTACGATACATCTGTTTGTATTAGAGTTAAAACAAACCAAAATGATATTAAAGTTAAATTAAATTATGAGATGTAGGTCTTTGAGGCATTAACAACTCGTATCTGGTATATTGGTTTTGACAACATTCTTAAATTCCAAATTACGGCAATATATTATGACTATATGACATTTGTAGGTTTAAAATAGCCTTAACAGGCAGTCATATTGACTGCCCTCTTGGTCGGTAATTTGTAACACCTTGAAATGTCAGATCTGAGTTCCTCCTACTGGGCATAAGAGCGCAGAATTATGCCTCTATTGCAAATACTTGATGAGTTATTGTCATTGAATAATTTCAGGCCATATTGGGTTTTAGTGGCCCAATTGGTTTTGGATCGGATGTTGTGATCAATCATTTCCTAACACCTTCCATAAGATTCCTCTTTGCTTTAAACCTGGATCTATATTGGCAAAAAATTATGGCCATTTGATGATTTGAGAGTGATGCGGCCATTTTGGATTTCTAGAAAATGCACTACCACAAATGTTTGCACACCCTCCAGAAATTATTAGCTTAGTTCTCATTGACAAAATCGGTCAATAGAAAAGTCTGTACTCCATTTCCACCCTGTGCCCACAATTCCTCATTACTATATTGGGTTCTTTCGATTAAGCTTTCAGATTAAGCTTGAGGGTCACAGCATTTTGCAGGTGTATAGAATTGACAAAAATGGATTTAAATTTCATGTAGGAGTCATGAAAGTTCAGTCGACATATAATCCTGGAATGTTAGGCCAGGCAATGACTATTTCCCTAACAATGATGGCAAACCAATTTTGTCCCTGCTAATGATTCCAGGAAATTGTATTAGAATTGTTAATGCATTTGAGCACACGTAGTCGTCAGGTACATTCTGATTCTAGAGTTATTGTTTCACTTCTGCTTCTCTGCGCATTGCAGCTCCGGATTGCAGCATATTTGCGGGTGATCGTTCTTTGTCGACCGATCTCTCCTTGTGCACCTCTTAGAATCTTGCATCGTCCCATAACTTTGTCCCTCTGTTCCTCTTGTTTGTCATCTTACTGGGAACCTACTTTGAGGAAAGATTGCCCATTCTTCAATCACGCTGAAACTGAAATTTTGTGCTTTCACAATAGATTTTCTAGTCATGAAATTCCTCTCCTCTTTGGTGAATTGCGGTCATGGAACCATTTTGGCCTGTTAACCCGAGTAGAATAGTCCATGAGCCAGTTTCTTTACGGGCCTTAAAATTCGAGTTTGTTGTGCCCACCTGGTGATTAATTTTCCAATATATCACCTTGAAAGGTGGTGTCCCCCTGACTAGGATTGGGTATGTTGTCCCTTCCGCCCGAAAAGTTGCACATTAGCGCGTCTGCCTATTTTCAAATGGCCACCATGTTTTCTCATTAAAACTGATATTGTATTTTTCATTATAGATATGAATTTTACTTCCATGACGAACGAAATAAATGCTATACCTCCTGAGTGGGTTTAAACATTTACGTGTCCAAGGATGGCCGCCATTAGGAGGCATTTTTTGGTTAAATGTCTAAAATTGCCAAATATATGGGGTAAGAATGCTTGTAATATTTTGGAGCACCAAAAAGAGATTTAATGACATTTTTTGTATTGCGGCATGATCAAACTCATGATGGCGGCGCTTATACCCGCTCAGAGGTGCATAAATCACGAAGAAAACACCCTGCAACATCTTTTTCGACATAATAAGAATCATAACGAAAGCTATTGATAAAATTCCTCCCCTCCGCAATTTTCGCTCGTACTCCTGACAATTGCAGACCACTCAACTAGTTTTGACGCTGGACAGGAAGGCTGATCAGGCCGTAGAGAGAAGAAAGAGCCTGTGTTGCAAGTCAGAAACAAATAGCACTTAAGGTGATCGAACGAAAGAAACTTAGGTCACCATATTTAAAATTTTCCTTCTACATCTAACACTTTTTTCACTTCTTCATAAGCATATTTTTTTATTTTACTGGAAACAACCTATGACGTCAACTGAGTAGTCCTAAATACAGTCCACACCCATCTTCTTGTGATTTTGTTGTATCAGGTTGATATGAGCTTTTGTCTCCCTATGAACTATTACAGAGTATGTTTCAAATACGTTATGGCCAAAGTAGTAACCACCTATAGTAACGGCACTCTCCAGGACAAGTCAATAACCCCAATTTAATATTTTTTTACATCTTGGATATGATTTAGGGTCAATTATTATAAAGTGTTGTTTAATAACGTCAAAAGATGAGTAGAGCTGCTTTTTCTCTTCCTGATTTCCGTACCCTATGAGCGAATATAATCACACACCGCCATCTTTAAAAAAAAACAACCCATTTGCCATTTTAAGTTCATTTCGTAAAATATCACTCCTTGCGGCGGCCATCTGGCGCCTAGATGTTTACGCCCCCTTCATAGAGTTAAACATTGTTTCCGTTTAGGTTTGGGATAAATTTCTATCTGTAATGAAAGTATATGCGTTTTACATAAACCAAATGGAGGCGCCTTTTTTAAATGGGCAGGACACGCTAACGTGCAGTCTTTTGCGGGCGGAAACATACCTAATCCTAGTCAGGGACATCCCCTTCAAGGTAATATATGGGAAAATTTAAATTACTAATTGGGGTGCAACGAACAGAAAATCTTGATGATGTGCAGCTTATGTGCTATGTTGTATTGCAGGAGTCACGCATCAATACCACTATTTGAAAAGTCGGCGCTTTAACCCCAAAATACCAAATTCATATTTTTCATACACTGGGAGATGGGTGAAGGGTTTATATTACTCTCATGCGAATATTCTAAAGAACAATAAATTACATGTTTTAAGACAGTACACTAGCAGATTGATTCAATCTGACGTATTACGGTGAACTCACATGCAGTAAGAATTCTAATATATGTTCCTTTGGCATTTGCTAGCCGTTGACAAAATAGGTTTGCATCATTTTTAGTTATTGTTTGGTTATTTTTTTCACCGTTTTTTTTTCACCATAGGATTCTGAAAAAGTACGTTTTTACTCATAAAATAAACTAAAAACAGAATAAGCAATGGGTGCAATCGGCAAAAACTGCCGTTTCTGGAGGGTAACGTTCTTTCTGAGACACCTGTAATTATCAAGGGTGAAGGTAAGGTAGGGGTCCTTAGAGGTAAAATGCGTGGTACACCAGAAGTCTTGTGCCAATGGTGGTTTTGAACAAGTTCATGGTGGTCACAGCAACATTATTTGAAAAGGCAAGTAGGGTCGTACTAAGGTCAAAAAAAGTGCACATGGATCACAAGAGGTCATTATGTTGCCTACCCATAAGAGTTCCGGACCAGCGGTTCCTTTCATTTTTGTCATAGCATTTTATTTGCAGAAGGGGATTTTATAATGGTTGGGAACAAAATGGGTAAAATGTCATTTTATGAGTAATTGGAGGTCAAGTGTGTTCCGCCCACATGATGCTGGAACAGTTGTTTCCTTTGAGCATGGTTGGTGGTCACAGTAACTTATTGCTGAGAAAATTGTATATATGTTGACCAAATGAGGTCCAAGGTCACATATGGTCATGAGAGTCAAACGGGCACATGGGCCCAATAGGTCGCATGTGCATACCACACTAAACAGTCAATTAAAATGTACATCCAGGTAAACACTGGAATCACTGGAATGCTCTGCAATGCAGCAAGTATGACAAAATGGGGCCAAGGCCGAGTTGAGGTCACTAGATGTCAAAGGGCAAAGGGTTCAAAGGGCATTCTGGCATTACCCATAAGGTTCCGGTGTGAAAGTATAGTACGGTAGGTATTCATAGTCCGGGGCCAAGACGCCTTAACGGAATAAAGCGGAAACAAGTTGCGTGAAGGTCAACTGAATCGATTGGCCCTATTGTTCACCATTTTCCCCGGACTGGAGCCTGAGAGGACTATATCTCCTGCCACACCTGACCAAGGGTTCCTTTAATTTTTGTCATAGCATTTTATTTGCAGTAGTGTTTATAAAGGTTTGAACAACATGGGGGTCAAAGGTCCTTTAGGGTAATTAGAGGCCAACGCGTGTTCTGCCCACATGAGTGCTGTAATAGTTGTTGGTCATGACAGTAATAGTCAGGGAATGGACCCCTGATATTGAGGTCTAGCTGCACTCAAATACTAGAAGTGAGTAAAGTTTTTTAGATAGAACCTGTCATAGATACATGTGGGTTGGATAATAAAAACTCTGTTAAAATCAGGGCAAAAGAGTTGATATAAATGCTTTTGATTATTTCACTGCATGTCCAATAGGTCAAATGAGCGATTTTTTAAGGGGTAGGGGTAACACTTTTGAGCACATTTTCAAAATCTGAGCACAAATGATCTTAAAATTGTTATCCTGAGTAAATTACAAAAAGTTTTATAAGAATGTATGATATTAAAATCTAGAGTGGGTATAATTGGGTAGTTATAGCCATTTTAATGTAATAAGTGGCATTTTTGGGAAAATTTAGCAAATTCTTGGTATGTTCCTTTTAAAAATATGTTGTCCATAACATATACATGGTGAATTGAGCCAATTTTGTTTCTTGTAAAAGATACTAATGCTGGTCAGTTTTTGGGAAAGTTTGAAAACCCAATTATTGTGACTTTTTTAGTAAATGGCTAATAAATAACCTAATTTTTCCCCAAAATGCTAAAAAATCGTGATTTTTAGCATATTGAAGAGTTACGGGACGATTCAACTTATTTTGGTGCCCCTTGATAGTACAGAATGGCTCAAAGTTATTTTAAGGTTCATTCTACATAACAAAGTACACATAAAGTCAGTTAAAGACAGGAAATAGCAATATTTTAATGGTTGTCATGGTAACCAGTAACTACTAGAGCTGTGAATGGCTAAAGTAGAAAAATAGTTGTAAAAAAGTAACTTTTGAAGTTATTTCCACCATATTATGTACTGCATATGGTGTGACATTTAGTAAACATATTTGAATCCGAGTACAGGTCATCAGAGCAATTACTGTTACCATGGAAACGCTTCAAAGATGCATGAAAACGGTGATTTTAGCATGCTGAAGAGTTACGGGACGATTTAACTTATTTTTCGTGATCCTTGATGACACGGAATGGCTCAAACTTATTTTGGTGTTTGTTGTACATATTAAAGTACACCTAAGGTCAAGAAATAGCAATATTTTAATGGCTGCCATGGTAACCAGTGACCACTAGAGCTGTGAGTAGAAAAAAGTTGTCACACAATAACTAATAGTTTTTGACACATTGGTGTGACATTTAGTAAACATTTGAATGCTAGTATGAGCACCGGTCACCAAACAAATTATTACCATACCAACACACCCCATAATTTGGGTTTTGACACTTAAGTGACCGAAGGTTTTTCACTCCCAAGAGGCGTCCATAGATGCCAAGAAAACCACTTTCCCAGAGATGCCAACATTGGAATTTAAAAAAAAGGAGATTTTGCAAGGGAGCACTTGCGAGACCGAGCCCCTCACGGCCGGGGGTCCAGGGGCAATGCCCCAGTCGGGTCGAGGGGGCGAAACCCCCAAAGCTCCTGCATTTCTATTGCTTTAAAGCACTTTGGAGCCCCGGAAATACAGACATGCCAACTTTGGAATACAGCTTTCAGTATTCCAAAGACCAACAATTTTAAAAGTATTTTTTGACCCAAGAAATGACATGAAAAGGTTAATGTAAAAGGCTAAACTTTAAAAGCTCATAACTTGAAAACTAAACTATACATATGGACTGCATCATGATCTCTTTAAAATACAGCTTATTCCAGAAAAAATGGACAGAGCTCCGCCGTCCGACAGCCCCATTTAAGGAACTGTCAGTAGAACTAAGTCCATCTGAGAATTTTTTATATTACATGAAAAAGGAGGAAAAGTCCAAATTTTGAAGGATCATAATTTGACAACTACATCATGAGAGAGCTATTTGAATAACTCTCCTGAAAAAAAATGGAGTTCCGCCATCTGACTGTCCCCATTTAAGGAACTGTCAGCATGACTATGAACACAATCCACATGGAGAATATTGTTTAGGTACATGTACAGTAGCACATTAAAAACTAAGTCTAACCTTTAAAGGCTCATAACTTGAAAACTAAGCTACCTATGCACTTATGAACTGCATCATGAGATAGAGCTCTTTAAAATACAGCTTTTCCAGCCCCATTTAAGGAACTGTCAGTGGGAACTAAGTCCATATAGAGTATTTCTTAAAAAGTATGAAAAATATCCAAGGCCTGAACTTTTAAAGCTTGAAAACTTCAAAAACAAAACTGCTTTAACAATGCATTGTTTGTTGGTATAACCCTTTGCATTGATGTAGTTAAGTAGTTAACTAAAATACCATCAGAAGACATTTAGCATACAGCAGTTAAATGGTTTTAAAGCAAAAATTTAAATAAATAAATTTTCACTGCATTTCAATTTGGGGGAGGAAACAGTTTAACAGACTTATAAATGAAAATCCTTCAATCTATGTTCTTTTATTCACTTTGAAACAAGATATTGCAATTTTCCTTAACTTTATTGTTCTATTTATTTATTTCTTTCTTAAATATACGGCAAAATCGGGAGATTGCTAGCAAAAAAATCGGGAGAGGGAGGATAACAAACGAAAATACAGGAGTCGCACGCGGAAAACGGGAGGTTGGCATTCTGCTTTCTGATGAAAATTTATCACATGTGAAGGGTCATAAGTCAACGACAAATCAGCAATAAAAAGTGCATTTTATCATATGCGTTGGAATTGGCTTAACTGTTTGCAAACACCACAAAAAGCTTAATGAGCATTGATAAACCCTGGATTAAATAATAGTTAACCAAAAAAACTTGCTATTTTAGGCAAATCTGTATTTGTATAAGGCGCAGCCGCTGCCGCGGTATATCTTCCTAAAAGCTTCCCAAGGACACAATTCATGGTCATAGCAGAGCTCGTTTTTCCCACATCATATACAACCGGTATATGCAAAAAAGGTCCAATCTACCTGTTGAACACAAATGATCTAATTTTTAATAGTCATATTTCTGGTATGCATGGTTTGACGCCTTTGGTTGTACAGTGGCGTGATGAGGTTATGGCATCCGGCAAGTCCAAAGTGATCCACTATAAGCATATAAAAGGGTTTTAAATGAAATTTCTATTTATTAATGTATTGTTTAATTACATGGAATATAAAATATTTAACAGGAAAATATTCTTGAATGCTTTGTTTTATTAATATTCTGTAATCCTTGGGGGACAAGGGGTGGGGTTCAAAAGTTACACAATGACAAAAAGATTGGTCGGAAAAAAAAAGTATTCGGTAGTCGTAAACACTGAAAAAAAATGTAGTTTGCGGGTCCGTAGGAACTCCCTTGTACACTTCAGTGTTAATGCTAATTATAGTGCTATTCCAATAATGAGGATTTATGATAAGTACCCTAATAAAGGGCTCTTTCAAAATGGCTTTCATATAAAAACCTTTTTGGGGTCGTTATAAATTAATTATTAATCACAAATATGAACATAAATCAACTTATGAATATGTTTGAGAGGGTAATTACATTTTCACTTATTTTCTATTTTGACGAACTCATTACTACACAGGTGATGGTGATAAGGTTTGGGTTTGCCTTTGCATAAATGGCATAAATCATCAATATTAAAGCACTTTACCATCGCCTCGTTAGCGTGTGTTTGCGAGTCTTTTTAGAAGAAATAGTTCGTGCTGATTGACTCACCTACACCATGGGCATGTGATAATTTCAAGAGAATCCACAATCTTAAAATATTAGACATGTAAAATAAATCTCTAAATTGGGGAGAACCACTTATGAGTACATTGACCAGGCAAGGGCATTGAGAGACAAAATGTCTAAAGATATGTAAATGCTTGCTGGCGGCATTAAGCATAATCAAATTGAATGGGGAGGCTAACTAAAGATCCAAATTTGGCATGGAACTTTAGATGACAAATTGCCTAACAAGGCGGTTCTCAAACACCAAACGTTGTTTTTTCTAAATGTAAGCCGATTTACAATGTATTGCGACCATTTCAAGATCATATCTGGAATATTTTATTCAAATTCAATATGACTTTCTTAATGATACATATAAGGTGTGAGAGTGTGATGCCCCCATTAAAATTGTTCCCGCGCCTCTCCCCCATTGAAAATGCTGGGTTACTACACTGCAGGAGTATATTTATTGGCTCTTGCTACTAATTCTTTCTATATAGCTTTACCATTTTTAGTGGCAATTTGACGGCTCCTCTGATAACTTATAAGACTTATCGTTGATTTAGCTATTCCTGCAAAATTTCAAAATATTTTATTCTTTCGAGCAGATCTCGATAGTGTGTTTAAATGGGCATTCTTTGAAAATGTATCCATTCGGTTTCCCTCCACAAAATAAATCCTACGATCACGAATTGGTCGGCTATACGCCCACTGACCCAAGGCCCAATATGAGATGTACACAGATTGGTGTAAAAGGTCGGCTCGCACCCCCCCCCCCTTCCAGAAAAGGGTAAAAAAGTCACCTTTTGCCGATTTTTGCCGAAAAGGTCCAAACATCTAGAGAGATTATTGACAAGAAAGTCATCCTTTGGCGAAAAGATGTTCAAAAGATCCCCAAAACAACATTTCAGGGGGTTACGGTCACACCACAGTAAAATAAATCAAACGTTACGGCCCTGGTTGACTTGTTTTTTTTATATCTGATGCCCAATCGCTTGTAGTTGGATCATTTGGAGCAATTCCGTGACTGTGGAGAGAGACACGGATATTTTTTCAGTGTCTTGTGTTTAAGAGGTCACATGAACAAATTTAGCGGGGTGAGGACCTCATGAAAGCGTGGGCGGCGTCCAGGAGGGGGTAAAAATTCTTAATACAGGGTGAAAAATGAAACATTGCTTGGATTGTTTTGTTGTAAAGAGGTAACAAAGTGGCGCTTGTTTACAGGATTAAAAATTTGTATAGTTTGTATACCGAAACTTACAAGTATGGTTAGGTAATAGGGGAGGTATAGAAAAAATCGTCAAATGTCAAAGGTCATCACCAAAGGTTAAATTCTTTATCTATTGCAACGATTTCTTTAAAAATTATCTTCTCAAATGTTTAAACCTTTCCACAGGGATTGTTTCAAAAGCAGTTGGCACTCTTCATTTGCATTTGTTCATAGATAAATGACAAACAAGCGTCAACCATTGAACCTCTATTGATCTCCGAATTTTTAAGTATGTTAGACGATGGAAATATGTTTTTGTTGCAGTCTCCACGGTCACAGACAGATTGCTCAAATGACCCAAATATGGGCAGAGTTGCAGCCCAGGCTATCATGTTTTGGGGAGTCCAAGTGTGTGGAAAAAATTATCGGACTTTAAAACATGATAATGATATTAATTAGTCTATGGTTTAAAATATTGGGATCGACTGCGTCTCGCCCAAAGTTTGCACTCAGAGCTCGACCAATATTTTGGTTCTATATATTAATCAGTCCAACTTATTATCAAACTTGATCAGGAAGAACCACTTCGCCATAGTTTCAAGCGGGTTGTACTCCGGGTGAGACAGGATGGTTACCACCACAATCAAATGCTACATCACCAAATTTGGTTCAATATAAGCACTGACCCAAGGTGCACATGAGGAGTACACAGATTGGATGTCAAAGGGTATGTAGGTGGATTAAGGGTAATTCTGTCATTTGATTAGGTTAGAATGGTTTCTGATCTCTTGTACAAACGCATGGGCGATTGCAACCAAACTGATTAGAAGAAACTGGCCTGGTTCAAAGTGGTGTAATCCAATTGTGGTGAGAGGTCACATGCGGTATGGAAAACTATCCATTTGTTTCTAGGGGCCGCAAATCAAATGCTACAATCACCAAATTTGGCCAGTATAACCACTGTCCCAGCCCATATGAGGGTGTGTACACAGATGGGGTCAAAGGTTATGGGGATGACATATCTGTTACCCGTTTTGTAATTTATCTCCTACCAAACATTTGGGCCATTGCAGCCAAACTTGATCCGACAGAATCATTGGCCCAAGGTTCATATGTTTGGATGTATTCTATAGGGAGAGGTCATATTGACTGTTAATATACTTGGGGGGGGGGGAGCCCCCCCAAAAAAAGGGCATGTGGGTCAATTACAGGGGCATTCTTTGATGCAAATGTTCTAATTTTGTCAAATCGTGGTAGAATGACGAAACTTTTGGTTGTGGTAATATTCAGTGCCATTTTAAAGGTCATTTAAGGGTATGGCTTGGTCAATTAAAGGTCATATCACTTAAAATGTTGGTTATGATGATGAAATTGGTGAGTGTGGTCAAAAAATCCAAGCTCGAAACTTTGAGTCATTTCAAGGTTCGTAGGTCATCTAAGGTCAAATCACTGCACCATGGTTGTTTGTCATGGTCATGGAACTAGTGGAATGTAATCAAACTTTGCTTACCAACATTTTTCAAGGTCATTCCAGGTCATATAGGGTCATCCAAGGTCAAATCAAGGTCCAATCACTGAAAAACTTGGATAGTCATGAAATTTCGCAGGTTTGTGGTCAACATTCAGTGCTGAACACAGTTTGAAGGTCAATTGAAGGTCTTCTTCTAATATCGTGTGACTAATATGATCCAGCCGAGAGGGGGGCAACGTCTGGATGCTTTACTGAATTCCGCAAGGCCTTTGTCTGTGCATTGTTGCTCAACAGTGGGCAGACCAAGAGATGTTTACCATAGTCTGTGGTGCTGTTCCACAACACAGCTAGTGTCTTGATCGGCTTCCAGGTAGCTCCACTTCTACAAGGAAACTTTAGATCGGCCAGTCTGGTTCGCAATCTGTTGAGACATCACAATTCAGGCCATGAGGAGTCTACTCCAGGTGGAAGATGCTCACCAGGTCCATACCAAAGATGAGATGTTACTTGGTTAACAGAAGTCTTTTTTTCACAATGCGACTCTCTTATACTCTTTAGAGACTGATTCAAGAGGTTGGACTTTTCTTAAGAAACTCCTCTGGATTAAGGGTGTTAGCTTGGCAGCAGGCTATGTCCAGACATGGTTGCTTCACATTAGAGACTTGGCAGCTACGGCTCTTGCATGCTCGCACCACTTACGGCGGATGTCTGTGGAGCAATTCCTGCTAGGATGTATAAGTATTCTCCGTGGTGTTGACGAAGACATCCTGTGATAGCCGGCAGGAGGAATTTAAGCTTCTTGGCATGGGTTGATCTTTCGCCATACAGGGCAGGCATTACTCACACATGAGTGCAAAG
Organism: Ophioderma brevispina; assembly: GCA_023653785.1. NCBI lineage: Eukaryota > Metazoa > Echinodermata > Ophiuroidea > Amphilepidida > Ophiodermatidae > Ophioderma > Ophioderma brevispina. The sequence goes on from JAMKCH010000707.1 coordinate 45,547, forward strand.
GGCAAGTGCCGGCGATTATAGGGGTATGTGGTCGAGCACCCCATCTTGTGCCAATGAGTTTGTTCAGATATTATGGCGTGAACATACTTTACTCTTCGTCTTCTTGATGGGGTTTCTTATAAGAGAGCGACGGAGAGAGAGCGGTTCCTTAATGTAACTCCCTACATCGACAGGGTTATCACAGTGCTCCAGGGGTGTACCAGACCAGGTTAGATTAAATGACTTTGGATTCAGGTTGCCGTAGAGTCGTAGATGAAAGACACACACCGGTGTCTTTGGCACAATTTGCACGTAGGTGGCGCTTTCCTGTAGTAAGGAATGAGTTCATCCAAGCTTTGGAGAGTCTCTTCAACAACTGTGAAGTCTGCATCTTGTGCACTAAATCCAAGACGATCGTCAGCATCGCATAAAACGACGGTTCCTGCACTTCTAGGTGGTCGTTGTGTTATAGAGTGTAAACAGGAGAGGAGCAAGCACGCTCGCTTGTGGTAGACCATTCTGAGCCTTATCGCCCATCGACTCTCTTCGTCTAGCTGAAGAAAGAACATCCTGTTGAAAGCAATCCTTTGATTTAATTAGCTCAGTCAGGCGGATAGTCAGGCAGGAGACGTTCAAAGCGTTTGTTGGTATGGCTGAGATAATGGTCTGTAGCTCTTGGGATTAGATGGACCTTTCCCAGGCTTTAGGAGGCCATAACATGTGCTGTCCTCCGATCTTTGGGAATCCGTGGGAAATAAGTTAGCAATTGTAGAGCTCAAGAAATCACTCCTTTGGATGGGCGCAGTTTTTCAGCTGCTCAGTTGAGATACTATCAAGGCCTACTGCTTTTCGTGTTGAATTTAGCCCAATTACCGGATTCTTCCAATTCCTCTGGGAAAGGGAGGGGATTTTGTGTTGGATGGATGATGGAAAGTGAATGGGATGTTGGGGGAATGACTTGATGGGAAACCCGGGTCGCCACTAAAACTTATTACGGTCTAGTTTGATCTTCTTGATCTCTTGCCATTTTAAAGCGGGGTGATGGGCAACTTGATTGGGGTTGTAAACGTTTGGCTGATGTGGAGGTTCTGTGGGATCCCCCGTGAAGCTTGGGATGGTATGACCATGCTTTCTTGCTGTTTGGTCATATCGGTGGATCAATTAAAGTATGCCAGGTTGAATCTTTTCCTGGAGATCCTCTCTGAAACTTCCCTCACCTTTAGCAGTTGTTTTAGCTGAGAAAGGATTTCAAGGTTAGTGGGGGTATGAACTTGGTGTGGGAGTTTCTGAACCTGACCCATCTGACCACATTTTTGTGATACACTTATGAATTCGAAACCCTTCACGGAATAAAGCCATGCTTATTCGTCAGTTTTCCAAATTCATAAAGTGGTCAGGAAAAAGTGTGTCAAATGGGTCAGGTTACGGAAACTCCCTTGGATAGTAACAGTGATACTAAACCCTTCAATTTAATTATAAGTCAGGGGAGTTTGCAAGTTAGCTTGCAGTGTTTTTACTTTTTTATCTACGCGGATGCGCAGTGGGCACGCATCGGCGCACCCTAAATATGCCATTGTATTTGACAAATGAGCGGATTCATTATTGTAAACATGGCAGTGGTGCTTGGTAAAAGAATTGTGCATTTGATGACCAGTTTGTCCCATTATTAGCTTACGGTTAGGGGAAAAGCAAGGTTACATAGGAGGATAATCTTCACTCTTGTTTAAAACCATACCCAATTGTATGTCAGTGTATAAGGATTCAGCTATGTAAAAAAATTGTCCATATGCAACATATGGTTTAGGTTATGGAGTCAATGTAAAAATAGCCACACAGTTCTGGTTGGAGGGTTAACAAAAATAAAGAGTCCAATTTTGGTAAGAAGAAATAATCAATTATTCATATTGGCGAAAGCATAAGAATAAATTTTGACTATATACATGTTCTATATCTGGGGTAGGGTATTTATGGAAGGCCACCTATATTATAGTACCATGGTCACTGGATTTACATAGACTTCTTGACTTATTTGGTCCTATAGCATGATAGCTAAACAGATGATGAAATCGTTTCCTTTGTCTTTGTCTTTATTAGATGAAAATTTGCTTCACTTTTTACCAGGTTTGAGAAAACTTTTTACTTTTTTATCTTGTACAATTAAAAGCTTAGCTTGAATGACTTTTTGGATAATTTGACATGACTCAAAGTCGTACATGAAAAACCTAGGCATATTTGGAAGAATATTGAACCGACGAACAATTAATTGTGATACGTACACCAAATTGGGCAATGTTAGGTTCAACCCAATGTAACCTTCATTTCCCCTCATCGTTTAACATGTCCCGTTTTTTTCCGTTAATTGTAGTTAACTTGTGAAATTAGACTACAGCGTCTGTTTCATTTTAACAATAAGTGTCAGACCAAGGATTTGTTTTCGCGCTGGTCGCGTTACGCGCGGTATTTTTTCGCCGAATTTTTAATACGGCTTCTTTTTCAAACAAAAAAAAAAATGAAATCGGTCATAGCGTTAATGAGTTTATTATTGGGGGTCCCATGGAACCCCCTTGGGCACTAACGCGAAGTCATCTGAGAATATTTTTAAAAATCGAAGAACTATAGCATTTTTTTGTGCTCTATGTGCACATATACAAATAAACCTGTGCTGTGAAAACAAAGGGTTTCATCAGGATGATAAACCGTTACGGACAACTGAATGGGGAAAATGACGTGTATTGTGTCACACCCGTAAAAATACACAAAACTGTCTAAAAATTGCAAGTTTGTGTTAAATATTTGTATGGGTCTTCTTACAGTAGATATCAACCTAAAATAAGTTTCAAAAAATGCTTGATGTAAGTGTGAGGCTTATTGGAGGAATTTTTCAGTTCTTTTTGCCCCGATTTTGATATTTTTGTCTTTTTGCCTATTGCAGCCCAATACTAAATTTCATTTTTTTTTCTGATTCGTGTTGTCTTATGACCCTTCACATGTGGTAACAAATTTCATGCAAAAAATCTGTCAGAAAGTGATTTCCTAGTGTGGGTTCGGGTTCCCATGGAATCCCTCTCCCCTTGGTCACTTAGTGTTTATAGTTGATTATTTTTTATACCTGTCAGTAAACGCATAATGTCGATGGTAAGAATTCATTTGGAGGGGATGCTGTGTTGAGATAAAATAAAAAAGTCGTATTAACAGCTGAAATGCTCAAATTTGTTCAACCGAATATGATGCTTAACCCATTTTACCATGAACATTTGTGTATCGATATTGCAAAGGGGCGTTATTACCTTAAAATAGTAAACTACCCAATTAGACCAAATATAGATTTTAAAATAACCGCTTCTGTATAAAACTATTTGTATTTATAGAGGTAATAATTATAGGACAATTGGATTTTCAGGTTAGGAAATTATGCTCAAAAGTGTTACCCTCCCCTTAAACATTGGTCCCAAATCGCCCAATTGGGGCTACAGTGAAATATAAAATCGACTGTAGCCAAACTTTTGGCCACTCATTGCAGATTTTTTGTTTATTATTGAAAAACTAATGTATCTTGACAGCTCTAACTAAAAAACATTGTTAACTTTCGCGTAGGGGAGTGCAGGTAACTCAAAAACTAGAGCATTACAGAGATTTAGTCCAGGACTTAAACTATTTGCAGGAAAGAAATTGATTTGTTTGACCAATATGGGGTCAAAGGTTCACATAGGGTCATTAGAGGTCAAAAGGGCCCATGGGCCAACTGACCTCTACAAATGGATAGCTAGCGGCTCTGGAGTCGCGATTTGAAACAACAGTAAGTTGCTTTTTGCCTTCTCAAGGTGGCGGGAAACAATGCATACACCACAGTTTCTATTGTTATACAAATCCTTTACTTTGACAATAAGTTTTTGACTAGGCGGAGAAGGTAATCGGAAAGTGTGCACTAAACAGTCAACTAACATTTAAGTTCCAGGTGACCATGAAATCATTTGCAATGCAGCAAGCTGCAAAATGGGGCCAAAGGTCATATTGGGTTCATTAGAGGTCAAACGGGTACATGGGTCACAAGAGGTTATGTGCATCCCGTATGAGTCCTGGACAGCGGTTCCTTTTAGTTTGTCATGCATTTTATTTGCAGAAGAGTTTTATAGGTTTAATAACGGTCCAAGGTCAAATATGGTCATTAGAGGTCACCGGGTACACGCCATATGCGAATTGGGTCATCGGTTCTTTTGACTAGGTGTGAAGGTAATCGACAAATGCATACTAAAAGTCAACTTATCATTCGCACTCCAGGTACCGTACCCACTACTATGCCCAGCAATGCAGCAAGCTCGATCAATAATCTTATACGAGTCTCTTTTACAGTGTACATTGACGCTTGACGCATAACCCCCGCAGCCGCGCGCAAGTGGCTGTAAGCTGCTAAAACTAACACGGGGATCCGTCTGCTCATTCAGTCCACGGTAAGGGTATTTAGCCGGCTGACTATGTTTTTCAGTTTGTAAACTTATGGACCCATCTTTTTCACATTCATGCGGGGACAATTGAATATTAATTATTAAAGAACAATATACAGATGTTGAATCTTAAAAAGGAATTTTATTATTGGAATAACAGCCAATTTTTGGAAAAAATAAAGATTTGATGACGTCACGGCATTGATTGGTTTATTATTTTGCTTCGGGGGACCCATTCAGGTAAAAATGACGTACGTATCCCTACATTGGAAAAAAAACAACTCAAAACTCCAGAAACTTCCCCTGCAAAGTAATCTCTATCAAACATAATACCCTTGAACATACGCGCCATGGCTACAGAGCTATGCGCTCTGTAGCCATGCGCACCGATACACTCTAATATCAAAACAGCCCTATTATAATTATTATACACTCCAAAACCATTGCACTCCTGGTTTGCAGAGGTAATAAGGATATCAGAGGGAACATGGTATCAGAGAAATTTGTCGGGCCTTACGGTCGGGTTTACAAAACTTTCTCTATTAATTTTTTGTGAGTTTCAGGCCATTTTGAGGGAATTTCTTTGATATGAAATAGAGGATTATTATTGTCAAATTTCCCTGATTTCTGTTTAACGATTTTCAGGATATTCCTAGTCAAAATTTAAGGAATTTTTTGGCAGACATGTTCCGAAGATTTCCGCGAAGTATTGATATGCTTACCGCCACTTATTTCTCGACGGATTTACATCGATTACAAAAAGGTTATATTTCCAGGTCCAAAAGAGCAGAAATCCGCAAAGTTCCAGCTTTTTCCACGAAGCTGATAACGTAGAGTCGAATGTTAGGTCAATCATTTCGGGGAGCATTATCGACAAAAACCAAATAATATGTTATTTAACCCCTATCAAAGGGTGTTTGCCGTCGTCTCAACTTGCAATAGATTTAAAACATCGATATAATCAGGGCCGTAGCCAGGGGGTGCGACGCACCCCCCCCCCCAATGGCAAAGGTTCGCTTCATCATGTTGAAGTTTGTCGCTTGTCTAAAAGCTGTTGTTTTAAGGGTGTAGGTGCATGAATATGAATAACCACATTGCAATACACTGCATACCCCTAACGCCCCCCCCCCACCACCACCACCACCACCACCGCTATTTCGGTTTTGGAGACGGCGTAAAAAAAATGGGGGAAACCCGGGAGCGCAGCGAGCCGAAACAAGTTGGTTTGTCGGTACAATACACGTGTCGGTACATTCCCAAATCGGTGCCCCCTCGCGAAAGGTCCACTTCTGGCAAATCTGCACCCCCCCCCCCCCCCCCAAATCAATTCCTGGCTACGGGCCTGGGACATAATAACTCAGTGTGGGTAATAAAATATTCCCAAGGAATGCCTACTTAGTCAGGGGGTGGTTGTCTCTTTCTTCATGTTTTGTGGCCAAAATTGATTTTTCAGTTTTATAAGTACAAGGACATCCCAGAGAATCACTTCCAACTTGTGAAATTGTCAGTGTTGTATTGCCACCTGGGCGCCATTGTACAGGGTCAAATGTCAAATTGATATTGTTGCAAAAACCCTTACCAATGTGTTCCGCCAAATCATAAGAATTCAGGAAAGTATAGTTGGGCCCTATCTGGGGTGGATCGTTCAGGAGTTATTAGCAAAAAGGTCAAGGTCAATATTTTGATCTAGAGAGGTCAAAAAATGCAGATTTTGATGAAAATTGTCTCAAATTGATCTTTTACCAATCCAATTCATATTCAGAATAGTTTGCTCTATCCAGGATTACTTCTTACCATGGTAACGCCCTGAATTTGGCCGGACTCATAGAGAGTTCAATTGACACGGATTTACATTCGAGTGTACCATGTACGAAGATCCCCTAGATAGGGCAAACTATTCTTAATATGAATCTGTAAAAGGATCAACTTTAGACCATTTTTTAATTCAAAGCCATGCATAGTTTTACCTCTGGTGCCAAAAAGTTTACCTTTGACCTTTTTGCTAATACTATAACTCCTGAACGATACATCCCAGATAGGGCAAACTATACTTTTCCTGAAACCTTACGACTAAAGGAACACAATGATGAGGTTTTTTTTTAACACAATGTCAATTTGACATTTGACCCCTGTACAAACTTTAATGGCGCCCTTAGAGGGTCGTCGAGTGCCAAATTGTGTAAGCACGTATTTCAATACGGAATAAATCGCAATCTCATCATAGTGTGCGTTGTTCACACTCCATAGAAAAACGTTTTACACAATTTGGCACTCACCAGTGGTGTTAGGTGGAAATACGACACTGGCAATTTCACAAGTTGGAAGTGATTCTCTGTGATGTTCTTAAACAAATGAAATGAAATATCAATTTTGGCCCAACTTATGTAGTAATAAAACACTGACAACCGCCCCTAACTACTATTGCAAATGAACACCCTAATTTATTATTAAATTTATATATACGCCCGACTTATGGACAACTCGCACGATCACAAAAACGTCAATTCATTGAATTGATAGGTTAAAAAGACTGAAAAACAGTATGAAAATGATCAAAATGGCCATAAAACGGGCTGAAAATAAGTAATACTGCGAAATCAGACAAAAGCCTGAAAATTCTCATGCCTGCACTTCCATATCAGGTTGTTTCTAAAGACTTTATATAGTCCATGAGCCGAGCAAAGTGTCGGTATCCTGAAAATCATTGAAATCGTAAACTTTAATATCCTCAGAACACGGAACAATGCATGGGTAATCTTAAACAATATCCGATTTTTTTTTAGTATACAGTGTGAGTCAATAAAAACCCTACATTCAGGAAAGATTTTTCTTGAAAGGTTAAACATTATTTTTGCTTGATGTTTGCTTTGGTTGTTTACAGGTGTTTACAGGGATTAACAGGCTATCGGTGTCTTTCGGGCTTTGGGTTCAGAAACTATGTCAATTTTACGGAGAGACCTAAAAATTCTGTTTGGCCACTTTTAGCGATACAATGCCGCGAGACTGACACCAACGTATACCATAACTCATTATAGCAAAGATAATCCACACATGCAATTTCTGTTGTTGGTATCGATTTCTTCTTGACAAAAACATATCAGTTTGAATGAAACCGACTATTGTGTAACATAACTAAGTAAAATATCTTCAACAAATTAAATTACCATTATTCAATCATAAAGAGTCAGTTATTGAAAATCACTCCATATCAATGTCTCATCACTTTGACTCCCAAGTTTCGTTGTAGGTTAAAACCATGAAATCCTGCTGATCAAAAGTAAACTGTGGTCTTACACTAGCCCGAGGTTGCTCTGGTTTTCCGCTACGATAGCCCCTACTATCTCCCTACAAAGCCTGAGAGGCAGTACAGTAAAAAAAACAGGATCCACAGTCCACCATATGTGCCACAAAGTTCAAGAATTTTGGTATACTTACAGTCTTCGATGACACGAAATCCGTGCATATATGAAAACTTTGATGTCTTAGCATCCCTACTAGCTCGATTTTAAAAATACAAACGGTGCACAGCTCATGCTTACATCCGTGAAATGTTGGCCCTAAAAGGGCACGAAGTGACCGAAAATTGAAGCTAAACACAGTCGTCTCCCACTTCCATGACTTCCGGGTGTATGTTCGTAATTTATTGGTAATCAGCGAAAATAAGGGTGCTCGTGCGTATTCTAAAGAAAATAACCGGGAACAATCCAGGGGCGACTCACTGATCTAGTGGGGCGACTGCTATGTTTAAATTGGAATTTTTAACGGTTAAGAAATCACCGTTTCAAAATCATCAGATTTTAACCATGAATGGAAAATCAGTCAAGGAAACAACGTGCGTATAATATAAAAATAATTTAGGACTACATCAAAGGTAAAGATTTTCAATAAGTGCTGTATTTGTACTGATTCTGGATTTGCTTATTCCGCATCGGATCCGCTGCGCACCCATCCCGGTTTTTCAAATAGAGTAAGGCACGTAGCGTTGTTAGGAGGTATAGGTACGGACGACGTGCAACGCTACGTGAACGAGCTAGTCTTACACCAGCTATCTTGACTTTCTTATTTGGGAAATTGAATATTTTTTCACTCAGCATTTTCTTTTGTAATCTCTGGGACATTAATTTTATAATCTTGCAATTATTCTCCCACCTTCTATTGTTTGACAATAATTTGGTGTTAAATGTTTTTACTCAAATCACTGCTGAATACCATTTTACTCAATGTAAACGATGCATCTTGTTTGGCCCACAATCGGCCACTCTCAGCAAAATAGGCATAACTCCTTCCTCAAAAGTCCAAATTACACCAAAAAACGTTTTCTGAAAGCTTTGTGTACCTATTTAAATATTCTTAACATTTCAATTATTTTTTTTTTATTCTGAATGTAGGGTTTTTTGACTCACACTCTAATAGCCTAACGTTAAATCTCGTTAACACTGAAGTAACGTATCTGGGTAACGTATCTGGTCGGCCTTTTTCTTAGCTGTTCTTGATGACAGTACATACTTCACCGATTTAGTCTCTATACCATATCAGGTATTAAGTTCATAATAAAGTATGGTGTGGTATTCGACTTTATGTATCACGGCGTTTTGCAAGAGCGTAGCGGGAGGGAGGTAACGTATCTGCCGCGGTAATAGTCTTTGTCAAGACTCGTTTAGTTACGTCCGCGAAAGAAGAGCACCGCGAGCGAAGCGAGCGGCTACCGCGGTAATGAACGTAACATGAGGGATTTTCTTCATTTATATACTATGGGCGGTAATAATTGTTACTTTGAAGGGCAGCCAGATTTTATGCAACCATGTATATATCAACATTGACATCTTCGCGATTTATCACATATTGGAACATTGGTTCTTCCGTTATTTTAGCATTTTGTATCCATTCGAATTAGGGTAACGTATCTGGCTGAAATAGTGGCGACATGCTCTCTGATAACTCCAATATTATCAATCATGTTTTTAACTTAATAAAGTTAGGGCAATATAGAGCTGAATAAAAATTGCATTCTAATCTCTGTGATATGCGCTCTTGTGTAATGATGCAGGGACACAAGTTATGCGTGAAAATGTGTTTTCTCGCAAGGAATACTCCAACCATGCGAACATCATAGTGACGTCATATTGAGGATATTTTCATTATATCTTTCAGAAGAATTTTATTTATACCAATAAATCCCCTTTAAGTGCTTGTTCCGATTTAGTTGTATTGTGTGGTCTCAACTTGGTATTAGAGCCTGACACTTAAACATACGCCCCACCATCAAGTACCGTGGGTTACAAACTTGCGGTTTTGATGGTAGAATCAACACTAGGCCAGAAAGATATGAAATTTTTGGTGTAACCTAGAACTAATTGCTATCAAAGGTTGTCTTCACAGGCATTTTCTTTAAGTATCCACACTGACCACTAAAAGTCCGAAAAATCCGGGTTCAGAAATGCTAAATTTGCATTAAATTCAAAACAAAATGGCCGCCATTTTCCAAGTACTTTTGCCCATAACTACTGCATACCCGAGGGTCGTAGAGATGTAATTTTGGGTCCTCTGTACCCATGGTTTTGGGGGTCTACGAACACAATAAGACCCCAATAACAATGTGTAGAGAGTGTTTAGGCCTTATTTGCTAATCCAATATGGCTGCCATTTTGTTGACTTTTTTGAATTAGTTTATTTGAAATTTGTTTTTCTGTGTTCAATATTTATGTTATCAAAGAACATGATCATTAAGTTGCTAGTTAAAAGACACGGACTCCAACTGATAAACACTATCTATTTAAATAGTTGTGGATTCAAAACTTCTTGATCATTTTTCAAAATCACAGAGCACATCATTAAGAACGTTTACACTAAAAATGACACATTCAGAAAGAAAAATCCTTTTGTTCATTTTTAAAAAGGCTTTTCTTGGTAGTTTAATGGCTCATTTGCCAAAAAGTAAAGAATTACTGAAATCGTTCTGAACAGCTCGGATATGAAAGGTTGCCTTTAGTGTCCATAAGTCCAGGCAAAGAATTTTTCATACTGTTCGTAAGACCCGTCCTAATATTCCGTGTTCTGGTGGGCCATCAAATTTGTTCCGTTTATCTTCTTTGAACAACTGATTACCACAAAGTCTTTATTAGGTTGAATTTTGGTGATTTAACAAGGCCCATTTCCTCCATTCTAAATCCCTTCAAGGGTGTCGACTGCTACTCTTGTCCCATTTTTAATAAAGGTTGAGAAGCAAATTAGGAGGGGTAACCATGAGAGTAGACTGATTTTAATTATAGGTAATGCACATCGATAGTTTTTTTCGAATACGATTAATTTTCACTTTGAGCAATATCAACTTAACTATACATGATATGAATCCAAAAGACATTTTGACGAAAAAGGCAACTTCTTATTGAAATGCCACAATTAGTGGAAACAAGTATTGCTACTTAAAAACTCTTAAAATTTGCCAATGAGACTGTCAAATTTTCCAAAAATGATACAAAGTAATTTTGTTGCATTGTTGAACATTGCCAAAAGTTTGTTTTTTTTCACATTGCTGTAAGGCACCATAAGATCAGCCAAAATAATTAACGCCAACGTGATTTGTTAAAAGTGGATATATTGCTTGAAAGAGGATGCAAAAGTCCTATCTCACCCAGGTTACCCTAATTGTAAACCCCGTAAACGATTGCTGGCTGAGTTGACCTAATCTCAACATGTTTTCCCTTATGTGATTATCCCAAACCATAATAACCCTCCACCTAATAGACGCCCCAACATTGTTAAAAAAGACTATAGTATGGTGAAAAAAATGGACAGAGATAAGTACCCAAAGCTAAGAACTTAAAAAACGGTTTCTTTTTGCTTCCTCACCATATGCCACGATTTTAAGCAACTATATATGTCCAAACTAATTGGGGGGGGTGTGTACTTTTGTAAATTTGAAAATTAATAACCTAGTTTAAATTTATATTTAAAAAAGGCTATGGAGGAATTGGGGTATGTTTCACTCCCTCGAGCTTTTTCTCCTGTGCAAAAAAAATGTGTGATTGTGTCACCGCAAAATGATTTTAAGGTATTTTTTATATCCTGGAGCACATTTTATGGAAAAAAATCGGACTCACCACCTTACCCCGGGTAGGAATAATCCCCAAGGGTTGAAGAGAAAGCCTCCTTTCACTATTAAATTGGTACACACCATAATTTGCTCTTAAAACAAAAGTTTCATGTTTGTATAAAACTTTCATTTTTATTAGTTTATGATAAGGTTTTTTTTCGTGCTTATTTGAGTTTTGAGCCCGAAATTTCAAATTTTCCTCACAACCCTTGTGTACACACAACTGCTTTCATCATTCATCACCAAATTTTGCAAGGGCGCCTTGCATTATGACACATCATATAAGCAAAATGCTGGGAATTTTGGTACATATTTTGGTATCACGGATAGTCCATTATGTCACAAACCAAGTTCAAAGGGGTGTTTATGGAACCAATTATATATGAGTTACAATCAACCACCACGCTCCCCCCCCCCCCCCCCCCCCCCCCCGCTGGTTGATGTTTACCAAAATAACCTGATTAGAAGAAGTTTAAACCATACCATAAGTATTGATAAGTTTGCTTTATGTAGATTAGAATTAATGGACCATGGTCCGATTTGCTAATCGCCCTCGTCCCCAGAACCCAGATTTTACCGGAATGGTCAAAAGTTTGGTATATGTAGAAAGCTACTATTTTTCTCATTTAACCTGTGAAATCTTAGGGCTAAGATTATTTGGTTTGGATGTTTAGAGCGAAATATGATTTTACACAGTACTTATGTGATTATAAAATCCATTTTCATCTCTCACATCAAATTGGTTAATATTTGAGCGAACTTAACAGATGGGGTTGGGGGTGAACGCCATTTCTATCAGGAGATAAACTCTATATAGACTTAAATAGGTCATCACCTTTTAAAAAAAATTAATTGTATCACATATGTTCAATTCTCAAACGGCCGGAACTTGATCCTGAAGCGGAGATGATTCCCATGGTTAAATACTGTATATGAAATGGCAATAATTGTTCAGTTGTTTTGGTTTATTCTTACTAATATTGGTGCCATAATAAATTATTGGCAAGTTACAATTGCCACCATCTTAGACGTAATCCATTAGGTCACAATTATTACGCAACCGTTGGCTTTTCTTGCCTTGTCCATTTTGGATTTATGCTAATTAAGGAAGGGTGCTCATCATTCATATTATGCAATTCACATTGCAATAATTGATCTCAAAATTATGTGTATATACACAATATTAGACTTTCTTTGTGACTCAGATTTCGAGATGTGGAGACAAAAATCTATCAAAATGCGGCCATTTTGGATTTATGCAATTAAGTCTGACCAAACCTCCTATGCTATTAGTACTGTCATAATTATGTTCACAGACAGACCTTGAAAAACCTTGGTATAGGTTACCGAAATATTGTGCTCGAGTCTCTGAACTCGATATATTAACAAACATCTAATCAAATGGCGGCCATTTTGAATTTATGCAAATTTACCTGACCCACATCCTAGCTATAGTAATGTCATAATTGTTTTATCACAGCCCTTAAACATGGTATAGGTAACCGAATTAGTCTGCTAACTAGTCTCAGAACTCGAGATATTAACACAAATCTATCAAAATGGCGACAACATTTTGAATTTAGCCAAATTAGTAGGCTATTCTGCAACTCGGATTTCCTCGGACTTTTCGTATATCATTTTAGGGTACCGTTAAGCAAATGCATTGTGGTCAAAAAAACTTTGATAGCAATTTGTTCCAGGCCAAACCTCAATTTTCCTTGGACTACAATGCGCATATTGCAAAGCTCTAATCAATACTGTGACTAATATTGATGGTTAAACCATTAAAACGGCGGGTTTTTGTTTATATCTGGAAATGAAATTGATTTGAGGGCTCAAATTTCAGGACACAAGAGGAAAATACGGTCTTTCATCTGATATCTACATCGATACTACTTCCGGGAAATCAATGCACATTTTATGACTAAGCTTAAATAGCAAGGTTGTATTGGGCCGAATGGTTTGTGGTTTTAAGCCTGAATCACTAGAGGAAGCCTTTGCGGAGCGGAGTGAGAACTTATTTTTCAAGATCTTGTGATGCGCCTCATTTGTAAGACTGACATTATTGTTCGTTACGTATTGGGCTGAAATAGAAAATGTTGCCCATTACTACAAATTTGTACGTATGGGTTTTCGTACGTATACTGGGTCACAACACATAAATGATCACGCTGAAAAAATGTGCTATTCACCGTGAAAGGCTTATTATTCGATTTCCAAGTCGGAATTTTGATACCCACGTATAGAAATTACAGATCAGATAAAAAGTACGAACCTTGGCTTTAATACAAGGATTCAAGCCAACCACATTGCAGGTTAATTTTCGCATATCCATCCAGGAACAAAAAATATAAAATATGAATTTTGATGATTTTTTTTTATGTTTCGGATATGCAAATCGCTGCTAATCCCTTTAAATCTAATTTGTTTTCTCGTGATGCTTAAGTTTTTATCCCCCTGGCTTGAAAAGCAGAAGGGGGAAGTATGCTATCAGCAAGGGTCGGCGGCGTCTGTGTCGGCGTCGCGTCGGCGGCGTCCAACACAATCCTTGTGTACGCGATAACATGAGACCCATAAGGGTTATGGTGAATGTGACTTGGTGGGTGGGATCGGGAACTGCCATGCCCTGTCATACTGATTAGATTATGGGCGTGGCAATATGGCTAATTAGGTACCTAAGTTTGCCTAATCAATTAGTTAATTTGGGGTATTTTTACCCAACTATCTTGTGAACGCGATAACATTAGACCCATAAGGGTGTATGGTGATGTGACTTGGTGGGTGGGATCGACGCATGGCCCTTCATCTGATTAGATTATGGGCGTCGCATATGCTAATTATGTTTTTTTAAAAAACAAACCTATTTGCATAATTATGATTTTACTTTGGGGTATTTTTACGCCAAAAAGCTTGTGAACAAACCTATCTGAAGATCCATAAGTCCGATTTGATTGAAATCTTGGTGGAGGGGTGGGGAATCATGTCTCTCGCGCTGAATTAGGTTTAAGGTGGGTTTGCGGGTTAGGGGGCTGTGAAGTCAGCATTCAAAGGAACTGTTTTTTGCCGTATCTTCTTAATTGTTGTTCCAACATATATAAAGGTATACATATTTTGAAAGAATGATCTCAAGGAATCCAAATATGATAATATTTTTTCCCCAAATCGTCTTTTTTTTGAGAAAATCAGAAAAATGGAGATTTTCACTCATTGTTTCTATGGTTCCCTATAAAAAATATAGAAGTATGTTTATAAAAATGTGTGCCTTGTTCGTTTTCGTATTCCAGAGTCATCGGTTCTAGGGGTCGGTATTTTCCTTTTCCCCTTTTCAAATTCTGCACTATTTATCATATTTAATTTTGCCAAAAAAAAGCCAAAACCCCGCGTGTTTCAATTTGGACCAACGCCAAGATTGTTCCAAGCAAAGCTTGACATAAATCACAGTTTAACCAAAAATGAAACACTAAAAAATACCGACCCTAATTTTGATAGCCTAATACGATGCATTTCATTTCTTACCTGTTGCTGATATGGATTCCGAGTAAACTGGGAACCGAAAATCACGAAATTCCTCGGCCGAAGTGACACAGAAAACTCGGCCGCCACTTTGTCCCAAATATTGTCTATTTCGCTACAAATATAGCCTTATTCCAAACCACAAAGCGGTTTCATCTTTATTATTCACCCTGTCGTCTGCCCCAGGTCAAATTGCTTCATCTGATACTTATGATCAAAATTCAACAATTATGAGGCTCAAATCGTGAATTTAAAATCCCATTCTGTTTGCAAAAGCAACTCACTGGGCACCATTTTACAAATTGCATACAAGTTACCTGGGTGGCGTGCGTCATATCGAAACGATGCATCAAGGCGTTTCTGATGCGCTCATTAGATCGCGCGAGCCTAATAGCACAGTCGCGTATTGCGTAATACGCGAAATTACCCGCCTTTTGCAGTTCAGCCCATTGATTGTTTCTTGGTCAAAAATGCGTAACATAGTAAAGTAAAATGACACAAAATATGAGGAAAAATAAATATATTTAGATGCTGTTAAAATTATTGAAAGAAAACATTTAATGCCGTTAAACTGAAAAAAACTAAAAACTTGACCATTGTTTTTGACTAATTCCTGACTTCACAGCCACCTTAAGGGGAGTTGTCCGGGTTTAAGGGGGGGGGGGGGGGTTGTCCAGCTTTAAGGGGGTTGTTGGGTTTAAGGGGGATTGTTGGGGGGTTAAGGTGGGTTGTCTGGGTTTTAAAGGGGTTGTACGGGTTTAAGGGGGGTTTTTGTCGGGACTTAAGGGGGATGGTTGGGGTTAAGGTGGGTGTCGGGTTTAAAGGGGGTGGTCCGGGTTTAAGGGGGTTGTGTCGGGGCTTTTAAGGGGCTTGTGTGGTTTAAGGTGGATTGCACAAGTTTAAGGGGGGTTGTACAGGGTTAAGTGGGGGTTTGGGGGGGGGGGGTTGGGTTGGTGGAGTTTAAGGGGATTTTGGGTTGTTTACGGGGGTTTAAGGGGTTTTGTGGCACATAATCCGCGTATACAGGACGCAGACGTGCACACTGCACGCGCATGCGCGCAAGGTGCGTATGCATTGCGCGGACGTTGCGCACATGGGTGTCCGGGTTTAAGGGGGGTTTGTCTGGGTCTTTAAGTGGGGATTGTTGGGGTTTAAGGTGGGGTTGTCCGGGTTGAAAGGGGTTGTCCGGGTTTAAGGGGGGGTTTTGGGGTGTCTGGGCTTAAGGGCGCTTGTTGGGGTTAGAAGGGGGTTGCACGGAGGTTTTAAGGGGGGTTGCCCAGGTCTAGGGGGGGTTGGGGTTTTAAGGGGGATTTGGGGTTAAGGGGGGTATTTGCAGCTTGATTATGTAAAAATTTGTAAACCGCTCCCGCCAGGGGGATTTAGCCGTTCGAGAACCGCGACGTGTATTTTCTCGTTTCTAAAAATTTCTATTTTCCTCTTGGTGTCTTTCCTACTTCGGCAGAAGTTTGTGTTGTGCTTTGATTTTGCAGTTGATAGGGCGCATTATAAGATATTTATGTATGTATGTAATTATGATTGAAGCAATTTTAAAATTTTCCCCCTGTGTAAACCTTGATTACTACCCCTTACCTGGCTATAGCTACCATCCAGAAATGCTATCATGCATTTTGTGTAGGTCATGGGATACTGTTGCTGCTAATAGGCCATTCTCCGATAAAGAGTTAAAAGTTGTTTTCCTGTCGCTCACAGTCATTCACAGTTTAAAACTTGTTTTTTTGTTATTAATTGTAAGTGTTGAAATGTGTGCGTGCGAAGCGTGCTAAAAAATTTTCCATTTCCGAAAAATGGATATAACGCAAATGGCTTAAGTGTGTAGATTGTAATCTGGCAAAATGCTTTTTATTCGGATCGCAATCGGACATGTCGGGTCCCGAATCTGCTTAGCAAAGGGAAAGGCAGTTACGCGAAATTTGCCAAAACGCATAGTCTCCTATACACTTTATCATGGGTTATATTTAGATATTTTAAAAGATATTATTATTTACACGCCATTTAACGCATTATTTTTGGCGAAGTCGAAGTAAATAATACTCATATTATTTTTGTCCATAATTTAAAGAAAGTAATTAAATGTACTGGGTAAGATATGTTTGTATGTCATTTATTGGTTTTTCCCTCTCACCCTGCGATATTTAATAAAATTATTTTAAAATTATTAAAGACAATGGATGCACCTATTTCGGTGATTCCGTTCATCAATAATAGATAATTCAGTATAAAAATGAAATTTTTAAAAAAAATCCCTATTTCACATCAAAACGCCCTCGATTTGTCAAAAGTTTCGAGGTCTATAACGCGTTTCGTTAAAATCCACCACACAGAACGAAAACGAACATAACTAGAGAACGCTACATTCTATGCACATGAAATTTGCCACACATATTAAGCACATCTAGGGCTAGTGAACCATGGAAACCGATTTTCAACATTGGTGTTCTAAATTCCCATTACGAACGCCATGAAAGTAATGTTATTGGGTCGATTGCCGGTTGCCATGGCAACGGTATCACAAATCCGGCTTTTCATGGTTCCACTGCGTATTTACCCAACCCCCTGTACATGGTGCCTACCCTAAGTTTCGCCCCAGTACTTTTTTAGTTATTTAGTTATGTTCGTTCTTCTAGTGTACCAATCAGGTGTCTTACGTGGTTACCATTGCAACCAGAGCAAAATTGACAATGAATTTTTGGAACTTTGGTGCAATGGGCTACAATATGATTGTAACATTGATAATACACCACTATTTAGAACAAAATTAAGACAATCTCTTCAAAGTTCCTCTGCTCATACCCCATACCCCTCCCTTAAAGAGAACCTGAATTTCCAGAAAGAAGCGCCCCCAATTTGATATTTTTTGCATAGTTGTGTTGGTAATTTGTCCCCACCGCCGAACGAGTTCGGAACGGGCTATAAAATGAGCAGCGTCCGTTTCGTCCGTTCGTTGTCCGTCCGTCCTCCGTTTCGTTCGTCTGTGACAAAAATGTTAACCCACGTTGTAATACGATTTATATGGAGTTTTTCCGTAGGGCACAATAGATGTAACTACTTTGAAAGATTTTGGGCGTGAAATAATGCTAATTAAGTATCTAATTTGCCTAATTTATGAAAATTTTTTTCCTGCAAGGCCTGTGTACAGGTTTTCTTATTCTAGAGTTCCGTAAGGGGTATAATGATGTACCTTGGTGGAAGGAAGCGGGGCTGAAGAGTTCTCGACTGTATTATATTGGACGTATTTTGGGCAAAGTGAGTATGCAAATGAGCAATTAATATGCAAAATCAGCGTTTGCTCTATTTATCTCAGGACATCGGAAGGAGGACGCACACCCGAATTAGTGAGTGCAAGTTTAGGCGTCCTGCAGAATGTTTTTAATTGCAACTAACCATTTACTTCAGAGGTTAGCACAAACACTCTGAAAAGGCCAGGTTAGGAATCCAAAGCCAACTTTCATGAATTTTTATCAATTTATATTAAAAAATATATAAGGGTAGCCTACCACAACTTGAGGGTGGTTATAACCCCACACACCATTCTCAAATAGAATCCACGCACATGCATATAAACAACCTTTGTGCGCAATTTGGATTGAATAGCACACACACACACACATAATGCACCCTGATCATTTGGGGAGCACCAAGTCAAACTATTCAATTAATATCACCCCTTATAGTTCCATTACTCAACACAATCATTGCTTGAGAGGGGTAGTTTAATCCACACCTCAATAAGGAACGGGAGTAAACACAAGCAGTCCCTTAGTTTAACATATTGATCATTTAAAAAATTGTAAGAATTTTCCAGTGTATATAGAACTAAAGGAGGGGTAGTTAAAGCCACCTCTACAAGGAACCGGAGTAAACACAAGCAGCCCTTAGTTTAACACATATTGATCATTAGAATTTAAAGAATTTGCAAGTGTATTAGAACTAGAAGGAGGGCCAAATGCAATCAGTTGGACTTTGAAGCAAAATCCAAACATTCCCCAACAAGTTCCTTATCCAAAGGAACTTGCAACCCCCCCCCCCCGTCCCCCCACCCCGCCCCCACCCCGCCCCCCCCCCCCCACCCAGCCCCACCCCCCGCTAAAGGACATCTGAATTAAGGCACCAATTAATATTCAGGACCGGGTAAGAACAAGCCTGCGGACACGCGTTGAAAATAATAAAGCACCCTCCAAAAAACTGCCAAAAAACACTGGTCGCCATCCCTGGAAAGATGCAAAGCATCTTCTCCAAACAAGGGCAATATTGGAGTAGGGGGAAACTTGTGGTTTCTATGTAATAGCGTTACCTAATGACGATAAGTAAAGTGAGTGCTTCTATGGATATTAGTAGTGCTGCCTTACCTAGCCCCAACTATTAGTAGGAATAACCCGAACGACCTCAAAAGCCCGATTATCGGTGTGAACTGCATTGAAGTGTATGAGCAATTACCTCTAGTGTAAAAAACATTTACATTTTAGGTTTCACCATAACTTCAAAACCTGGCCAAACTCAACCCACACGGCAATGTTCTACATACCCACCCGGTGCCACGGCTGTTGAATAAATGAGGGCATAGGGTGTGGTAGCCACAGCCACCAAGAACCGTTCAATGCTTGGACTGGGTGTAGATGTCACATGTATAAGTTTGTCAGTGTAAAAGCATCTCAGTGGTTATGGGTTGGACGTACCTCAACCCCGGTTAAAAAACACCCCACCATGATCTGTCAACCTGTTAAAACAATTGTTGAGTTAATCCTAAATTAGGGTTGTACCAGAGCAAAAACCATTTACCCCATTTGCCTGGATTTGCTTTCTGCATGTTTGAGTTTGTGAGGCGTGGACACGCGACCTTAATTTCAGGTTTGAACACAACCATATAGACGCCCCCTGATGGATAAATCTCGGATTAAAATTGTTTGCGGGCGTGGCGCACGAAAACAACACAATAAAATATCCCATCCCGTTTACAATTAAGAATGGTTAACTAGCATCTCCCACCACGTCGAGGCTGCGTGTAAAACATTACATAATGTACTATCCTTACCAAAAAACCTCTTAACCACTGCAACAAGAGGATATAACACTACTCTATACACGCAAGCCACATCCCATGGCGCCAACTTCCGCCCACTCGCAAGTACACCACCTTCCCTATTTAGTGGGAATAAAACAGTCACACACAAAAGGGCCAAAAATAAAAAAGCAGAGGTTATCAAAATAGAACAAGCCAACAGTAACCACAGGCCTCCGAAACACAAAAGCTTAACATCTTAACACGCATCAACAAAAGTCTACTAGCCGATTTAAACAGCTTTCACAAGAATTTAAGGCTTTAAACTCTAACTCTACCCAAGATCTAATCCGAGGTACGATTCGACAAACCTGCCACTGGAAACCAAAATAATAGCATTTGAATGACGGTAAAAGGGGGACCAAAACTTTCATATTACAAGGAGAAACCAAATGCACCGCAACACAATACCGTATCAAGAGCTAGCCTACAAAAAATGCATCGCCTGGAACCCAAGGTATGCCTTACAACTACAGACGAATTGAGAGCCCAACTTTCCTGTCAATTACCACAAAGCATACACGACCAAATATTACAATGAGCTATCGAAATGCAAAAACGAGCTATAAAAGTAGCAGCAAGGGATAATAATGCGGGATGCCAAAAAAATTCATACTGCTTGTCCACCAACCTCCGATCACAAACCAACTAACCACAGAGCAAATCTGCAAGAGAACGCCGACAGTAATTTGTGGTTTTATCTTACGGGTTGCATTTGAAGGCGATCCCAAAACAGCAACCCAATTTTACCAAACTTGACGTTTCAACAAGAATGCCAGCAATATAAAGTTAAGACAACACATTACTGCGACCAATAAACAAAAAATAAAAAAACCAAGATCTAAGTCTGCGTCTAAAACCTAGATGCACTATCTTAATTTAATAAATATATGCAACGATAATTAAAAGACAATCCCCATAGAAGGGATACCACAAATATGACAAACACTCCTCGAAATAGACAGATCATAAATCTGAGATAACAGCCCTATTACATACTACAAAAAAGGAACGAGTGGGGGGGTTCAATCCAGACAACAAAGCCTAAGTTTCTACCACTATTAAAAACCAAACATTTATAGGCAACAGCCAAGGAACAGGGATGAGTTTAATCTTTCAAAGGGGGGTTTCCCAAGCGGCGATAAGTATTAATAAAAGCGAAACATGGCACCAAGTGCAAAGCCACCCGTATACTCATAGAACCAAAGTAGACAAGAACGTTATGCTGATAAACAATATCTAACTGCCATTTTACATGTAATTATCAACTTTGATTGGAAGAAGACGACCAAAAAGGGGGCAATCCCGTCTTCTAAAACGTGAACAAAGAAAAGAGTGAGCCTTCTGATATACCGGGCAAGACAAAAACTCGAAGCCAATTAAAGTCTGACTCAGAGATTTCTGAATATAATTTTAATCTATGAATTAAAAAATAATAAATTAGAACTAAAAGTAGTCACCTAGAATGCTATCCAAAGTTGAGATGATTCGGAGTTTTCGTTTTGAATGCAGTAAGTAAACATTTATGGTATTATACGTGCCTAGGGATACTGTGTATAACAAAAATGTCCGGATCGGAATTTTTAAACAAAGATGTGATTTTCTATATGAAGGAATTCGATTTTGAGCTTAGCTATTTAATCACAGTGACTAGTATATGTACAAGCATTATGTTCATGCAAAAAACACAAATTTTTGTAAATTGAGGGCGCCCTCATCGGGAAATCTCTGAGTCGGCCTTTAACACGGCGTACGTACAATGCACTACAGGTACCTACCCCTCAACGGCTCACGAAACAAAATTAAAAGCCTACACATGACCGTACGGATACTAACATAACAATTTAAGAAAATCTGAAAAAACGAAAGCATGATTGAAAAATTTGCGATAATAATAACAAAGGGAGGGTCAACAAAATAGTCAAAACATATGATTTGCGGAGAAAAGAAGACACTAGTGCAATGGAAATACAGAAGAGAAACAATAACAGCAACTACTGCAACCTAAAATGAACGCGATACGCAACCTCAAAGCGAGTACACACAATAGACATTACACGTGCAACAAACAATCGCAAATACTACAGCAATGCGCTATTGTGAAGAGGAAATTGAAAAATACACTTGACGAGGTCTTAACACATTTTAAATTGGATTTTAGCTGGGACGACCAATAACGACATTTCCCTAAGACAGGACAAAACAGCAGCGATCGGCGCGGCACCAAGTAAAAAATTCAACTTAATAGTACAGTTGTAGTTTGTTCCCGTGGGATTTTTGTGCACAAAATAGGGGGGGGGAATTTATTAGCTAATTTGTCAATTTTGGGGTGCTGATTTCAAAAATCTTAGTGCCATTTTTTTCAACCAACGCCTTCATTCGCCATTTTGGATTTCAAAATGGCCGCCATTTTCAGTATTTTTTGTCCTATTTCTCGGCTTAGGCGGAAATTAGAGGAGTAAAATTCCCGGTTCTCGGATTGGCAATACCCATGTTTGTGATACCAGGAATTCCAATTGAAAGCTCGTCTAATTGTAACTGATTTGGTTGGGTGCCATCTTGAATTTCAAAAATGGCCGCCATTTAAATTATGTTATGTCATATCCTATATCTTGCGTGTGAGCAACGGGAAGAGTAAACTTGGTGGCAATACCCATGTTGTGATACTAGGGATTCAACATGGCTTTCTTGTATCTAATTTAGCTTTGCCGCCATCTTGGATTTCAAAATGGCCGCAATATCTTAATACACTTGTTTTTAAAATCTTAGCATTACAGTAATACAGGCAGTCAAACTGGTAGATTTGCAGGGACTATGATGATAAATCCAATCAGGCATGCCTTTATTTCAACTCAGCACATGGAAGATTTCAAAAATGGCCTGAACTGAAAAATTTTATTTTTTTATTAATATGTCATGTTCAATGGAAATGAAACCCAAATATCAGTATAAAATTACAGATTCTACTATTTTAAACACTATCCGTGGAATACCTGACTTTGATCTTGGATTGTTCTTTTCAGTACATATGAAGATTATTTTCACCATACTGCGTTATTCGAACTTATTTTGAGGTGTAGGCAGTTAATCACTAATATTTTTGTGATGCGAAGATTAACTCTCATGTTTATTCCTTTTTGAGACACAAAAAATTTTGTCATGCAAACGTGACTAAAATGATTAGGATGTTTTTTTTTCCATCCTCACAAGAAAAAAAATAAGGCTATTGAAATTCCATTAGAGGCTTATATGATTACATGGGTTGCCCTGTACCTAGTCAGAATAGACTTAAGTACAGGGCAAACCCTGGGTACATAGTAAATCATCATTGGAGCTGAGACTTGGACCATTATCCAAAAGCTTGAGGACAGGATCAATGGTTGTATATACAACTTCTTAGAAGAGTACATCACCTGGAGAGATATTTCTAACAATGAGGTATATGGAGATATATACCACTTCTGTCAGAAACCATTAAAAAGAGCCGTCTCTCCCCCCCCAGTTTGAAGGTCACTGCATGCGGACAACTGACCAACCCTATCTCTCACCTGATTTCCTGGACACCACCTGGAGGAAGCAAAACCTAGCGTGGCAGGAAACTAGTTATCCTGATGTCATTGCTACGATATTGATTGTATGCAAGTGAAATCCAGCCTCCCTCCTTCCTACCACCAGCAACTCATGAAGGATTAAGGCACCTGACTACAAATTTGTCTCGGCTGCTTTTGACGTTCCGTCTACGGACAACAGATGAGATGATGAGTCAGATAGCCTTCTGGACTTGTTACGTTATAATCAATTGTGTTACCAAATCACTTCTTTTACAGAGCGCTGTCTTGGCAAATGTGCATGCATGTGTGTTCTTGAACATACACCATGCACAAAGAAAGTTTCAAGAACATTTAAAAAACATTGCTGCCTTGGTCGAAACTATACTCACGAAATTTCTGGAATATACCCATTGCGTCACAGCTTGATTCTAGGCTTTATCCACCTACTACCTTAGAATGCCAGCAACATAAACTCCCGCAAATTTTCCTCCCCAATCAGTACCTCTCAAAAGCGTGCAGGCTAGTAGAAACTATATTTTTCCTCCAACTGCTGCACAACCCTTGCAGTATGTCACTGTGCGCTTCGTTTTTCCTTTTCCGGTGATAAAGTGGAGCTCGGCCTGGAAGGCGTGTTGGTTGAACTCAAATCCATGAGGAAATGAAGAACATCCGGTCTGGCGAATATATATATTATCCCTGATTTACGTCAGTCTTGGACGCATCAAGTACATGCATTGGGATCAAGGTGTCGGCCTCCTCGAGTGGTGGCTCCACCCAAATTGGAGCCATACACACCTGGTTTGGTGGAATACGTTGAGGATGCCAAAACTAAGCTCTTGCGGATATTCTTCATATTCATGGAGTAGAGGCTTTCCCCCACATAATCTGTCAGTTGAGACTTTATTTAATATGAGACAGCGGCGGTTTTCAGTGGGTGGTACTAATTTGATATTAGTCGAATCTCTGAATGTCAAACTTGACCGGATCAATGCCAGCAGACCTTTGCCATGTGTCTGAGTTTTCAGAGTTATTCATTATATCTGTCGAGATATCACCCTAGTCATCATACACGGATACAATCTTACGGATGCTGAACAAACATGTCTTGGCAAATAAGAGCAGTGTACCATGTTGGACCTTTAGTGAAACTCGATCCAACTACCATGGCGTCTATAATGCACCAACA